>WNWU01011879.1:112818-141226 GCA_012654045.1 Ptyas mucosa
CTTATCCACAAGTGTCCTTTGTTTTCTAGGATAGTTTGCAACGCATGGGATGTGTAGACTGCTACTTCTGAGGTAAAAGTCAGGTTTTTTTTATTGAAAAAGTTTTACAAATACAAATTTCCCCCCCTTTCCCCCCCCCACCCTTACCCAACATTATAAAATACATATAGAAAAAATATATAATTCCCTCCCAATCCCACCCTAACCCTCCCCCTCCACCCTTTTCCCTCCCCCCTTGACTTCCATTATATGCAATACTAGTATTCCCAAACAATGTATATGTTATTCATCCTTCCATATCATTTTTCTATATTTACTAGCATAAACATCAATCCCTCTCAGCTGAAAGCTACATAATATTTTCTAGTCTGATACTTATTCTGTATATACTCAATCCATTTATTCCATTCCTGTATATATTTCTCATGCGTCTGGTCTTTTAAAAAGGCTGAGATCTTCGCCATTTCTGCAAATCCAGCCATCTTCTGAATCCATTGGTCCACAGTCGGTAAGGTATCACTCTTCCAATATTGGGCAATCAACAACCTAGCTGCTGTCACCATATACAAAATCAGTTTTGTTTCACCCAATGTAAAATCTTTAACTATACCCAATAAGAAAAATTGCGGAGAAAATTGTATTTTTTTCCTTAAAACATTTTGCATAACCCACCAAATTTTTATCCAAAAAGCCCTCACTTTTTTGCAAGTCCACCATATGTGATAATATGTAGCATCTAAACACATCTCCAACATTTTGGCTGCACGTTAGGGTACATACAAGACAATTTCTTGGGGTCTAAATGCCATCTATAAAACATTTTATAAAAATTTTCTCGTAAATTTTGTGACTGTGTAAACTTAACGTTCTGAACCCATATTTTTCCCATGTTTCCATCATAACTGGTTGAGAGAAATTCTGTGCCCATTTAATCATACAATCTTTAACTAACTCATTTTCTGAATCCCTTTCTAACAAAACATTATAAACTCTCTTAATATGCATTGGACCTGTCTCCTTTATCTGTCTAACCAATTCTACTTCATATTCCATTAAACCAGTTTGTTGATCTTCTTTCCATCTCATCTGTAATTGATTGTACTGCAACCAAGTCAAAGATTTCCCTTCTTCCAACAGCATATCCAAAGTCTTCAGTCGCCATCTGCCCTCTTCAAAATAAAGTAACTCTTTATATAAGAAACCCCCGAGTGACTTAATATTTGTATTCCACATGGTATCAGCAAGATCCAGCCAAAACGGAATCTTATAATCCCAATTAGTTCGGTGCTTCCTCCAGATTCTCATCAAGGCATTTCTAAGTAGATGACTATTGAACACTTTATCCACTTTATTGTCATAAAATAAGTATGCATGCCATCCCCAAACAAGGTCATGACTTTCTATATTCAACAATTCAGTCTTAGTTTTCCCAAACCAATCACTTATTTGTGTCAATGCAGCTGCTTCATAGTATAATCGAAGGTTTGGAAGTTTAAGACCACCTCTCTCACGAGTATCTTGCATTATTTTCAGTTTAACTCTCGGTTTTTTTTCATTCCAAATAAATTTATTCAGTCCTTTTTGCCATTCTAGCAGTGGTTTATCTGATTTGAGCACCGGTATCATTTGAAATAAAAAAATAAATCTAGGTAAAACATTCATCTTTACTGCTGATATTCTTCCAAGCAGTAATAACTGCAGTTTCTTCCAATTTTGCATATCTTTTTGTATCTTTTGCCACAGAACCTCATAATTATTTTGAAACAGTTTTACATTTGAATCTGCGATTTGTACTCCTAAATATTTGACCTTTGAAACAATTTCGAAACCTGCCATTCTTTCCAGTTCCTTTTTTTTGCTCTCTGTCAAATTTTTAACATTCATTTTAGTTTTTTCTGGTTCAGCCTAAAACCAGATACCATGCCATAATCTTCTATAATATCTTTCATCTGGATTATTGATTTCATAGGTTGTGATAGGGTAACAACCAGATCGTCTGCAAATGCCTTAGTTCTATAGTCCTCTTGCCTTATGGCTATTCCAGTCAAAGAGTTCGAGTCCCGTATTGCATTAAGTAAGACTTCTAAAGTTAGAATAAATAATAGTGGGGATAATGGACAACCTTGTCTGGTGCCTTTTTGTATGTTGAAATTCGATGTTAAACATCCATTAATAATAAGTTGTGCATATTGCTCTTGATAAATTGCACCAATCATTTGTATAAACCGCTCCCCCAAATCCATTTTTTCCAAAGTCTTAATTATAAAGTTCCAATTCACTCGATCAAAGGCTTTTTCCGCATCCAAGAAGACCAGCACTGCAGAGATCTGTTTATTCTTATCTAGATAGTCCATTAAATCTATAACTTGCCTGACATTCTCCTTCATATATCTGCCTTCAATAAATCCTGCTTGATCATGATGAATTACCTTTTGGATAACTGGCATCAATCTGTTGGCTAATACTTTTGCAAAGATTTTATAATCTGTATTTAATAGAGATATTGGTCTATAATTTTCTGGTTTCTTAAGACCTGATTCTTCTTTCGGAATCAGTGAGACAAAGGCTGTTTTCCATGAGGAAGGTATCTTACCTCCTAATTGTATATTACAGAATAAATCTTTAAGATGCTCAATCATTTCCTCTTGTAAAGTTTTATAGTAAACTGCGGTTAGGCCATTCGTCCCTGGAGCTTTAGCTGTTTTTAGTTGTTTTATAGCGAAACTGATCTCCTCAACTGTTATCAGTTGTTCCAAACTTTTCTTTTGAGTTGTTGAAATTTTTGAAACTCTCTTGTTTTCTAGATATTCATCTATAGAAATATTCTGTATATTATCTTTAGCATATAACTTAGTATAATATTCCAAAAAGGCCTTTTTAATTAATTCTTGTTGATAAACTTCTTTGCCAGCATATTTAGTACTATCAATAATTCGTGTAGATGCTTGTTTCCTCAAAGTGTACGCCAACCACCTGCCCGGTTTGTTAGCATTAGTAAAAGTATTATGCTTTGCGAATTGTAAATTAGTTGCCGTTTGGTCTGCTATAAGCATTTGAAATTGATCCTTCAGAAGTTTTATAGCCATTTGCAATTTTCCATCTGTTGGTTTTTGTATCAGTTGTTGTTCTTTCTTTTTTATCTCACCTTCCAATTGTAGTCTCTTCTTCTGCTGGTTCTGTCTATGTTTAGAGTTCATTTGAATTAGTATTCCCCGCATATATGCTTTGCCTGCATCCCAGACTATTTCAATAGGGGTACCTTTATTCAGATTCAGTTTAAAAAACTCCTTTAAATGCTTTTTAAGTTCAGTTATATTTTTTTCATATCTAAATAAATTCTCATTTAATCTCCAGGATCTTCTTTCTCTTTTACCCATCTCGATTTCCATCCAGACCGGACTATGGTCAGTCAAAGTCCTAGGAAATATCTTTATTTTCTTTACTTTAGAAAGTAAGTTAGTAGTTAAGAGAAAAAAGTCTATCCTGGAAAAGGATTTATGCCTGTCTGAGTAAAAAGTAAAATCCAATTCATTTGGGTTTCGAACTCTCCAAATATCTTTCAATTCCAAATCCTCTTTCAGTTCAAAAAAAGCTTGTGGTAATTTAATCCCTAATTTGGCCGTACTTTTTTTATCGATTTTAGGTTGAATTACTCCATTCCAGTCACCCATTATTATAATAGTTGAATAATTCCATTCCAAAATTTTTAAATGAAGCAACTTATAAAAATTTTCCTGCTGCTGATTTGGAGCATATATTCCGACCAACAAGATTGGTCCATTATCTGTAATAATTTCAATTGCAATATGTCTTCCATCTTTGTCTATTTCTATAGTTTTAGCTACAAGTCTTTTATTTATATATATCACCACTCCATTCTTCTTTTCCAAATTTGAAGCAACAAATTGCGTTCCCAATCTTGAATTTATCAAATATTTCTGATCTTGCAATTTTATATGAGTCTCCTGTAAGCAAATAACATCATTATGAAATTGTTTCAAATAATGAAATATCTTCCTTCTTTTTTGTGGAGAGTTCAATCCATTAACATTCCAAGACAAAAATTTAAGTGCCATTTGATCCAGTCTGAAGTTTTGAGAGCAATTGTTGAAGATTCTTTTCTACGGTAGTAATCTTCGGTTTAGCTCCTCCCATGACTTCAGCTTGCTGCTTCTCTTTAACTCTCTTTTCACGTTGTGGCTTGTAATATTCTTGCTGCTGTTCCTTCATTTGTTTAGACATCGCTCTAGTTATATGTTGCTCTTCCATTTTAGATGTTGTCAATTCAAGAGCCAACGCCTCCTCTGTAATAGTTTTAGACATTTCTTCCAAAGGAGAAGCTTCAAATGGTGCAAAAGGATCAACCACAACACCACCTACAGCTCCCATTGTCTCCCTTGCCTCCTTTTGCGACTGCTTTATTTTTGCTTCTGTTTCTTGATCAAACTCAGCTTGTAATTGAGCCTCCTTATCTATTGGTGAAGATGTACGTGGAGGAGGAGAGCCCGCTTTCAAAACATTATAATAAAATTCTTCTGCTTTTGCAATAGTATTAAGGCGGTATCTCACTCCTCGCAGCCTCAATATTACACCTATTGGGGCATCCCACCTGAATTGTATATTCTGTTTTTTCAGTTCTGCCACCAAAAATCCAAAATCCTTTCTATCTCTTAACATTTTGGGTGGTAATTCTTTAAAGACTCCAATCTCACTTCCATCAACTTGAACAGTTGTAACAAAGGAATTTTGCAAAATATCATTTCTCATTCTTCTATCTGTGAAGTATATCACCACATCTCTAGGCAGTTGCCTTTGTACGGCCACACGAGAGTTAACTCTGTACGCCTTGTCAATCTTACACAGAACCACACCTGGTTCTACCTTCAACAAAACTGCTAAAGCCTCTGCACAAATTTTCCTAAGATCTTCCCTGGTGTTCTCTTTTACACCTCTCAGTCTGATAGCATATTCCATTGATCGAAATTGCATCATAGTAATCTCATTTTGCATTTTTTTGTGTAATTTGTGTAATTTCTTCAATTTCAACCATTCTTGAATCAGAGGCTCTGAATTTAGTCTCCATCTCTGAGGCAAGATTATCCACTTTTTTGTCAAGTCAGTTTGTTTGTGTCTCTCATAAGTTCTGCCACAGCGGCCAGAATTTTAAGACAGTGTGGCCAGCCTTGGGCAGGGCTATCCAACTGTTTGGACAAGTAAGCCACCGGCTGTTGCCATGATCCTTGCTGTTGAGTCAATACCCCTAATGCCACATTTTGACGACCATCTACATAAAGGCGAAAGGGCTTGGTAAGGTCTGGCAACCCTAACGCTGGAGAGGATGTAAGTGCTTCCTTTAAATGGCCTAATGAATTTGCTTGTTCCTTGCCCCATTCAAAAGGGTCTGTTTCTGCACCCCGGGTTACTGCGTACAAAGGTTTGGCAAGTAAGGCAAAATTGGGAATCCAGAAACGGCAAAAGCCCATGATTCCCAAAATGCCTCGCAGTTCTTTTCGATTTTTTGGCGGGGGCAGTTGCAAGATTGCCTGTTTCCGAGGTGAGCCTAAATTTCTCTGACCTTGAGACAGAGTGTATCCCAAATATGTAACCTCTTTCTTTACTAATTGAGCCTTCTTCCTTGAAGCTCTGTATCCACAGTCTCTCAGTAATTCAAGGAGGGTTTGGGTATTTTTGAAGCAGTTATCCTGAGTGGTTTCTGTTACTAATACATCATCTACATATTGGAGGAGACAGTCTCCTTCCTGAACTGGTTGAAAGTGCTGCAAGTCCAGGGCAAGGGCGTGACCAAAAAGGGTCAGAGAATCCTTAAAACCTTGGGGCAGTCTTGTCCATGTATATTGACAATGTCTACACAATTTAGAGTCTTTCCACTCAAAGGCGAACAAGTCTTGGCTATCAGGGTGCAAGGGTATAGTGAAGAAAGCATCTTTCAGGTCTATGACTGAAAACCATGCGGCTGAATGAGGGATGGTCCCCAACAAAATGTAGGGGTTCGGGACTATCACATGGAGTGAGACCACCGCATTGTTAATGGGTCTCAGATACTGTGCCGGTCTTCAACCCCCATCTAGTTTCCTTATGGGCAAAATTGCGGTATTCCATGGGGATTGAGTTTCTCTAAGTATCCCTGCGGCTAAGTATTTGTCAATTAAAACTTGAATGGCTTCTGCTGCTTCTTGAGGGACATAATACTGGGGCACTCTGATGGGCTTGTATCCCAATTTCAATTCGACTTCTACTGGGGAGGCAAATTTAGCTAGCCCAGGGGGATTGTCCTCTGCCCACAGGGTAGGAATATTAAATTCTTCCCATGTACTTTCCGGAATTGAGTCTTGCATTAACATTAATCGCCAAGTTTCCTCCACTGGATGTGACACTGTCAAGTACTGTCCATTATCATTGAAGGAAATGGTGGCTCTCATTTTAGAAAGTAGATCTCTTCCTAACAGCGGAACTGGGCATTCAGGCATATACAAGAATTGGTGTTCTACTAGGCCGTTCCCAACCTTGCATTTAACCGGTTTCAGGAGGCTGTGTGTGGCTGATGTGCCTGACACTCCTTGAACCCTGACTTTCTTATTTGACGAGGGAGCCACTTGTTTATTAATTACTGATTGACTGGCTCCGGTATCGATCATCATACGGACTTGACGTCCTCCCACCTATAAATCCATCATGGGTTCCGGGGGTGGGTCCATGGGGTCCTGGCCTTTTCAGTCATCCCATTCCATCTCGGCTAGGCCGATTACTTCCTCATCCTGGTACGACTGGCTGGGTTGTCGTCTGTCAGTGCCTCTTCTTCCTCTAAAAGCTCCTCTCGGGGTTCCTCTCAAACTTCTTCCTCTAAACATAGGTCGCCCATGCCCGTAGGATACTCCTCTTGATTCTGTCCTTCTACGGGGGCACTCTTTCTGCCAATGTCCTTCTTCTTTACAGATGGCACATTGGTTGGCTCCTAAGGTAACTCCTCCCAGAGCCAAAGCTAACTGTCGAGCCCTGCTAACTGCCCGACATCGCTGACGCACGATTGGGGTGAAGAAGGAACGGACACTACAAGCACAACGGAGGGGGGTAGTAGCACGGGTGTTTAGGCGGCCGTTTGTGGGGTGTGGGGATGGTGGTTGCGGTGGGATTAGGGTTTGTACCTTCTGACGGGTTACGTTCCTGCCGCTGAATTCCTTGGAGTAGGCGTCGACTAGCAGCTGGGGAGCGCATCCGGAACTACTAATTGGAAGCAGGGGCATGGTTTTATGCCTGGCGTGCTCGGCGCGGGATATTTAAATCGCTAGAGACCAAGGACTTGTAACGCTAACTTCGAATTGTCTTAGACGTTTGCAGCGCGTGCCTGCCACCAGCGCCCAATAAACCCATTTCGGAAAGAGCTGAACGGAGTGGAGTTTCTTTGGTTGCGCCGGGCTCGGGAGGCCTGAGAGAAAGTTAGCGTTCCCGTTCTTCCAAACGGAATGGCAGAAGGAGTGGAGGCTGCTGTTGCGAGGGAGCCTCCGGAAGAGGAGGTGGAGGAGGAAGAGAAGAAGCGGACGGAAAGTTCGGGGAAAACCCAAACGCCGGTAGTACGCCCAAAGGAACGTGCCCACAGCCACAGCCAGGGCGGTGAGAGGATAGACGCCGGTGAGCAGGCGAGGGGCGTGGTGTCCCAGCTGTAGGCTGGGGAATGGTGGCAGAGCCCTGCTTTGGCTGGAGTCAGTGGAGGCGCAAAGGGCTCTCTGACCCCGTTGGATAGTGAACGGTTCCGCCGCTGGAGGGTGAGGAGATGGGTTGAGGACGACGATGGTGAGTGGAGCTATTTGACCGGCCTGGGCCAGTCCACCATAGACATTCTCCGGGAGCGCTTTGGAGAGGCCAGTTTTCGGGATGCACCGTCCTGGCAGCCATGGTTGGGGACGGAGCACAGCACTGCGTGGCATGGGTCGTCGGGGACGTCCGGGACAGAGACTCGTTTCCAATTGGCAAGCCCGAAACTGCGGTTGGGTCCTACAATAGGAGGACCGAAAGCCACCAATTTACAGCAACCCGTAAATCCTCCCATGGGGGGAGGAGCAGGAATGGGTTCAGGGGCCCTCCGTAGTGGGCAGGGGCAAGATGGAGGCACAATACAGCCAGCGCCAGTGGGATATCCCGGGCAGGGGTCGATAGGCCAACAGGGGGTGTGGGGGCCACAGCCAGTCTGGGGCCCTCCCCCTCTCCAGGGCGCCTTTGATGGTAATCTGGATAGGGTAGCTCTTTTTTTGAGCCAGGTCTTAAGCTACATCGACCTATATGGCCACTTGTATCCCACACAATGGTCCATGGTGGTGGCCATTACAATGACCATGACCGGGCAGGCTGCAGACTGGGTAGCAGATCTCCATAGCGACCACGCTCGGGAGTTAACGGATGTTGGTCTCTTCCTGGAAGGGCTAAGAGCCCGATTTCAAGATGACACCAGAACCCAGGTAGCCAAGGGGGAATTGGTAGCCCTGAAACAAAGAGGCTGCCCGGCCAATGATTATGTCAAGGAGTTCTGGAAATTGGCAGGGAGAGTCCGGGCTTGGCCTGAACGCATGCTAGTCCATCAATTTCATTTTGGGTTAGACCATGAACTACGACAGGCATGTGTATATCGGGGTCTACCGCCTCGTCTGACGGAATGGTGTAAGGCAGCCATAGATCTGGATGTAGGCCTACGGGAATTTCGGGTGAGGGGACCCGGAGCCCCACCCCAAGTACGACGGATATCAGAGCGACCTTTGCCGCCTAGACCCGGGGAAAGGAGTGACCCTGAAGTGAGGACCACGGAACCAGCTCCTCGGCCATTACGGTGTTTCCGATGCAACCAGATAGGCCACCAAGCTGTAGAATGCCCATTGCCGCCGGTACAGTCAACAGGTCCAGTGATTCCAACAGCGAGCGGAAGAGGCCGGGCACGGATAACCCCCGAAAAGACTCGGGGGGGTGTCGCAGCCGATGGCAAACGAGACCAACACGCCAAAGAAGGAGCTGGGACCTGCTTCGCATCCTGGGATTGTACCTGTAGTCGTAGCAGAGAGTGATGAGGAAGAGGGGAACGGTAATCCAATGGTAAGTGCTCCTATACGACCTTTTCTCATTCCGGTAACCCTACAATCACCACAAGGGGGCCTAGCGGTTCAACAAGAGGCGCTTGTTGATTCGGGGTGCACACGGTGTTTAATGCGACAGTCGTTGGCTACACAGTTCGGTCTTCGGTTAATCCCTTTAAAGACACCAATAGCTTTTGAACAAATGGATGGGTCCACGCTAGGGGGTACTCCGACCACTCACGTAACAGAACGGGTGAAACTGGTAATCGGAGTTCACTGGGAGCACAAATGTTTCCTGGTAGTGGACACCATGATCGAACCAGTCATTCTAGGTCTAGCCTGGTTAGACAAGTGGAGGCCCACCATATGGTGGGAGGGGGGATTCCGGAAACTCCGTTTAGAGCTCGGTCCAGAGCCAACTACCAGGGAAGAGGCTATGACGAAGGGGGTCGTGTCTGCAGGATTTGAAGGGTCGCCTCTCCCTGGGGTTCCCACTGTTTATTCGGATGTAGCAGAGGTCTTTGATGAGAAGGAATGTGATGCATTACCACCACATCGGGCGACGGACTGTGCGATTGAACTAATTCCTGGGCTAAAGCTACCAAAACCACGTATGTATGCAATGACCCCGAGGGAGGTGGAGGAGTTACGGGCGTATATTGATAGAAACTTAGCACGCGGGTTCATACAACCCAGTCGTTCACACCTGGCCGCTCCAGTCCTTTTCCGGGAAAAGAAGGACGGCGGTCTCCGTCTCTGTGTTGATTACCGTGGTTTGAACGCGGTCAGCGAGGAGCCCTTGTATCCCCTTCCCTTGATGAAAGACCTTCTAGCCGCCTTGGCCACAGGTACCTATTTCACGAAGTTAGATCTCCGGGAAGCGTACTACCGGGTGAGGATCAAACAGGGGGATGAGTGGAAGACCATGTTTAACTGCCCATTGGGTAGCTATAAGTTTTGTGTTATGCCGTTCGGACTGCAAGGGGCTCCGGCAGTCTTTATGCAATTAATTAATGAGGTTCTCCATGATCATCTATACCGTGGGGTCCTAGTCTATCTGAATGATATACTAATATATACCAAAACCATGGAAGAACATATACACCTGGTTCATCAAGTGTTAGAGCGGCTCTTAAGAGCCAAATTGTATGTAAAGGTGTCGAAATGCGAATTTCATCGAACACGTCTAGACTACCTGGGGTACCGTATTTCCAAGGATGGAATTGAAATGGATCCCAAAAAAGTGGCTGATGTTCTTAGTTGGCAAGCACCGGGAACTCGACGACAACTGCAAAGTTTCCTTGGCTTTCCCAACTTCTATCGTCAGTTTATACCAACATTTGCCCAAATCGCTCTGCCGCTTACCAATCTATTTGGTACAAAGGGTACTGGAGACCCTCGTCCTGGACAATGACTAGAATGGACTGTAGAGTTTCAAAAAGCATTCGAGACCTTAAAACGCCGGTTTGCGGAAGCCCCTATTTTGCACCACCCTGATCAGTCAAAGCCGTTCATAGTACAAGTGGATGCAAGTGACGTAGCAGTCGGGGCTGTGTTGCTACAATCTGATGCCCAAGGCCAGTTACACCCGTGTGCATACACTTCAAAGAAATTCACTCCCATGGAGCGGGGGTGGGCTATTTGGGAGAAGGAGGCCTTCGCAGTACGGTGGGCTCTCCTCACCTGGCGGCATATATTGGAGGGGGCAACGGTTCCGTTTGAGGTGTGGACGGACCACTGTAACCTGATGGCATTGCAAACACCTAGAAGATTATCACCTAAGCAGGCGCGGTGGGCCCAACATTTTCAGCGTTTCAGGTTCACTCTGCGGTATGTACCGGGGGGAAGGAATTTCCTGGCTGATGCCTTATCCCGGATACCGCAATTTAATAGTAAGAGGGATGAAATTGTACAAGCTATGGTCCCGGGGGGGAACACAGGGAACGTTAACGCAGCACTCCGGATGGATGGACATACTACATGGCATGACCTTTTACAGCAGAGATTGGCTCAGGATACGTGGTTACAAAACAATACCCAAGTGTTAACACATAGAGATGGCCTAGCTTGGAAAGGGGATAAATTGTATGTACCGCAAAGTATGCGTATAGCTATACTGCAGAAATGTCATGACACTAAACCGGCTGGTCACTTCGGGTTTCTAAAAACACTTCATTTAACCCGGAGACAGTTTTGGTGGCCCCATATGAGGAGTGATATAGAGGAATATGGTTTATGGTTTATGGTTTATGGTTTATTTGATTTATATACCGCCCTTCTCCCCGAGGGGACTCAGGGCGGTGAACAGGCAGAGATAAAAAACATAAATACAGAATTTAAAACCGAATTAAAACCAAATTAAACAATTGCCCAACCATTCAAACCCATTTTTTTAAAAATATATAAATCCCAGATCTAAAAATTTGGATTATACAATTTAAAATTTTCTTATAAAAAGGGGAGATACTATGTCAGGCCCGCTTGATGAAATAAAAAAGTTTTTAACTCACGGCGGAAAGCACGAAGGTCCGGGATCCGCCGAATCTCTGGGGGGAGATCGTTCCAGATAGTGGGTGCTCCCACAGAGAAGGCTCTCCCCCTGGGGGCCGCCAGTCGACATTGTTTGGCCGACGGCACCCGGAGGAGTCCTTCTCTATGGGAGCGTACCGGTCGGTGGGAGGCTATTGGAGGTAGTAGGCGGTCCTGTAAGTACCCGGGTCCTAAGCCATGGAGCGCTTTAAAGGTGGTAACCAACACCTTGAAGCGCACCCGGAAGACCACCGGAAGCCAGTGCAGCTCGCGCAAGAGCGGTGTCACATGAGAGCGCCACGTCGCTCCCATCACCACCCGCGCGGCCGCACTCTGCGCCAGCTGGAGCCTCCGGGTGCTCCTCAAGGGGAGCCCCATGTAGAGAGCATTACAGTAGTCCAGGCGGGAGGTGACAAGGGCATGAGTGACCGTGAGTAAGGAGTCCCGATCCAGAAAGGGGTGCAACTGGCGGATCAGGCGAACCTGATGAAAAATCCTCCCGGACACAGCCGTCAGATGGTCTTCTAAGGACAGCCGTGAGTCCAGGAGGATGCCTAAATTGCGCGCCCTCTCTGTAGGGGCCAATGATTCGCCCCCAATAGTCAGTGATGGTACCAGCTGACTATATCGGGACGTCGGTAACCACAGCCACTCAGTCTTGGACGGATTGAGTCTGAGCCTGTTCTTCCCCATCCAGATCCGCACGGCCTCCAGGCACCGGGACATCACTTCAAGGGCATCGTTGGGGTGGTCTGGGGTGGAGATGTACAGCTGGGTGTCGTCAGCGTACTGATGATATCTCACCCCAAAACCACGGATGATCTCACCCAGCGGCTTCACATAAATGTTGAACAGGAGGGGCGAGAGAACCGATCCCTGTGGCACCCCGCATATAAGGGGCCTAGGAGTCGATCTCTGCCCCCCTGCCAACACCGACTGCGACCGGTTGGAGAGAAAGGAGGAGAACCACTGTAACACAGTGCCTCCCACCCCCAACCCTTCCAACCGGTGCAGCATGATACCATGGTCGATGGTATCAAAAGCCGCTGAGAGATCTAATAGGACCAGGACAGAGGAACACCCCCTGTCCCGAGCCCTCCAGAGATCATCAACCAACGCGACCAATGCCGTTTCCGTGCTGTACCCGGGTCTGAAGCCCGACTGGAACGGATCCAGATACGTTGTTTCCTCCAGGTGCTGGGAGAACTGTCGCGCAACCACACTCTCAACAACCTTCGCCAAAAAGCGAAGGTTGGAGACCGGACGATAATTTACCAACATTGCCGGGTCCAGGGAAGGCTTCTTAAGGAGAGGCCTCACCACCGCCTCTTTCAAGGCGGCGGGAAAATCACCCTCTCCCAACGAAGCATTTATAATCTCCTGGAGCCAGCCTCGCGACACCTCCCGGGAAGCCAGTACTAGCCAGGAGGGACACGGGTCCAATAAACAAGTGGTCGCGTTCAGTCTACCCAGAATCCTGTCCACATCCTCAAGGGTCACAGGATCAAACTCAGTCCAGGTAACGGTCTCAAGACTTGCCTCGTCCCCTCCCCCTGGAACCACCCAGTCGGAGTCCAGATCTTCCCGAATCTGAGTGATTTTATCATACAGATATTGAACAAAGTCCTCAGCTCTCCCCTCCAAGGGGTCCTCCCGCGCTTCCTGTTGGAGCAGGGAGCGGGTCACCCTAAAGAGGGCGGCTGGGCGGTTATCTGATGATGCAATAAGAGCAGCAAAATAGTGACGTTTTGCTGCTTTTATCGCCACTAAGTAAGTCCTAATATGGGCTCTCACTAGTGTTCGGTCGGATTCAGAGCGACTGGCCCTCCAACTACTCTCTAGGCGTCTTTTCCGGCGCTTCATCTCTCTCAGCTCCTCGGAGAACCAAGGGGCCAGTTGAGATCGGCGCCGGATCAGAGGCCGCAAAGGCACGACCCGATCGAGAGCTCCAGCGGCCGCCCTATCCCAGGCGGCCACTAGGTCTCCAGTCGAGGCGTGTGCCAGCGCCTCAGGAACTGGCCCAAGCTCCATCTGGAACCTATCAGGTTCCATCAGGCGCCTGGGGCGGAACCATCTTATCGGCTCCGCCTCCCTGCGGCGGGGTGCAGCAGTTTGAAAGTCCAGATGGAGGAGGGAGTGATCAGACCATGACAAGGGCTCGATGACTAAGTCCCCTATTTCAAGATCACTCTGCCATTGTCCAGAGACGAAAACCAAATCCAGCGTGTTTCCCCCCGTGTGGGTAGGGCCATGAATTAGTTGGGTCAGGCCTATGGCTGTCATGGAAGCCATAAACTCCCGAGCTAACTCCGACGTCTCTCCCACAGATGGCAAATTGAAATCCCCCATGACAATAAGTCTGGGGGTATCAATCGCCACCGTGGCGATAACATCGAGGAGCTCGGGCAGGGCTGTTGCCACGCGGCAGGGAGCCAGGTACGTGATCAGCAAGCCCGACTGGACCCCATGACTCCACTTCACAAGGAGGGACTCACAGCCAGTCGTCTGAGGGACAGTGGCCTCCTTCGGTCTCAGACCTTCATTTATAATAACCGCTACTCCCCCGCCCCTGCCCTGTACCCTTGGCCGATGAAATGCAAGGAAACCTGGTGGGCACATTTCAACGAGGGGAACCCCCCCCTCCTGGCCCAACCAGGTCTCCGTAATGCCTGCCAGGTCCGCTCCCCCCTCCGAGATAAGATCACAAATGAGGGGGGCTTTGTTTACTACGGACCTGGCATTGCACAGCATCAGCCGAAGGGTCGGGCCCTGAGGGTCTGTGCAACCTGGGGAATGGGAGGAGCCTTGGGGGCCGGAGCGCACTACCGTTTGCAAACAACGGGTGCGTGCTCCCCAAACACGATATGACCCCCTGCTCCCGCCATATCTACCCCTCCCACTTACGGTAGTGATGTTATAAATACTATCCAGACAAACCCTACCTCCCCCCTCAACCCCGGGGCCCCCGCCTCTCACACCAAGTTTCTGTAACGAGCCCGTCCCTCCCCTTTGTGGGCTAACCCCCATGCCCACTGCCCGTAATCCAAACAGACCCTCCCCCTCCCTGAAACCCCTTAAAAATTTCTTTAAAAATTTATGTAAACAACCCCTTAATCGCATAGTTTTCGCATGCCACCTCTCAGGGTCCCAAGACCCGTCATTGAGGTGGGCCCTTGATAATATAGAGGGCCATCTCTGCGAGAGGGGGGAGTCTCGCAGCGCAAGTAGGTCATGTGCAGTGTACATTCCTGATGCACCATGAGAATAAAGGGTGGGGACGGAGCTTAAAAACCGGGTCTCACAACGATGTCAGAGGGGCAAAGGCTGTTGGTCTATTAATCGGCCAGTGCAGTTCCGGGGGAGAGATAAAAATTGTCTCTGGCAAGTCCAATGGAGGGGGGAAAAGAAGGGGAAAGAGAAGGGGTGGGGAACAGAGAAATGAGTCCTACAATTTAAGCAGCTGGTAAGCCCATCTTGTAGAACAAGTGCAGTGCAGAGCCCGGGAGAGGGGGGAGAGCCTCATTTAGATATCTTGCGAGGCCTTCGGGTCTTCTGTAATTGTCCCGTATCAGCCCCCATTCAGTCTCCTCTCACTCTTCCCCCTTGTCGTCGCCAAGATGTCCATATTTATAGGCGGCCGACAAGCCAGCATTCCCCCTACAACCAATCCAAGCCTGTTTAATGCCCCCTAGAGTGGGCAAGCCAAGGCCGACATATCGGGGGCGGGAAGGTCTTCAAGTCCTCGCCCCTCGCCCCTTGCTCGGCATCCCCCCAGGCTCCTCAGGCGGTGCTGTTCCAGGCTCCCTCGGGCTTATCTAACTCCTCCGGCTCCTCTGGCGCTTCCAGCCTCACCGCTCCGCAACCTTCCACAGCTGGGCACTGATGATTTAAGCGCCCTCAAGCCCATCCGGCCCCTCCGGCTCCTCTGGCGCTTCCAGCCTCGCCGCATCTCGCCAAACGCCGGCCCCAACTTTGCCATCCAGGCCAATACAACTCCCGGCCCTCCGCACCTCCGCGGCTCCGGCGCAAGCTCCGACGCAGTTCTGGCCTTCCGCAACCTCACACAGCCGGGTCCGCGTCCCAAGAAGCCCTGGAGCCAGTCCAGCCCGAGTCGAGCCCAGCCGAGTTGAGGGGCGAGGAAGATCTCAAAATCCTCGCCCTAAGCTCGCCCACTCAGATTAGGGGTCGCTGATGGCCGAGCGCCCCTGTGAGCATCTCCTAAAGCCCCGAAACCATCCCGTCCTCACACCGCATTCAAAAACGCCGCCACCATCTTGCGCATGCTCCTATGAACCTATATGTGCGAAGCTGTGCTACCTGTGCAAGAACTAAACCCCGGACAGGAAGACCTTTAGGCCTTTTACAATCAGTGGCTACTCCCAACCAGCCTTGGGAGGAGTTAGCAATGGACTTTGTGGTGGATCTGCCGGAAAGTAATGGGAATACAGTCATATGGACTGTTATAGACCTGTTTTCTAAACAGGCCCATTTCATTCCTTGCACTGGGTTACCGTCAGCTCAGAAATTATCCAGATTATTCATCCAGCACATTTACAGGTTACATGGGATGCCCCGAAGTATCATCTCAGATAGGGGGGTCCAGTTTACGGTTTGTTTCTGGCGGAATTTCCTACGTGAAATTGGGTCTACCCAGGGGCTTAGCTCTGCGTTCCACCCCAGTACTAATGGGGCGGCCGAGAGGGCAAATGCTATGATCGAACGTTACCTCCGCTGCTATATCTCATATCAACAGACTGACTGGACTTCCCTCTTACCCTTCGCGGAAGTGGCGTACAATAATACTGTGCATAGTAGTACAGGGTTAACTCCATTTAAGGTAGTGACGGGGCGAGAGTTTGTAGCTATACCGGAGTTAGAACACACAACAGATACTTCAACTATGCCCCAGGAATGGGCTGGAAAAATCCAGACCTTATGGCCGCAGGTACGGGATGCACTGGATAAAGCAGCCCTTGAGTATAAAACCCAAGCAGATAAAAAGCGAGACCCGGTTCGACCTTTACAAATAGGAGACATGGTGTATTTGTCTACTAAATATATTAAGTTGCGAGTACCCAACCGTAAACTGGGGCCAAAGTTTTTAGGCCCATTTCCCATAATAAAAGTGATAAATCCTGTCACGGTTGTTCTCAAATTACCACCTTTGCTGGGGAAAATCCACCCCGTATTCCATTGTAGCCTTCTCAAACTAGTGCCGAAATCACGGGATACTCCAGAATGTCCAGGGCCTATAATAGAAGGACATTATGAAATAGAGGAAATTCTTGATTCTAAGCTAAAATACGGGAAGCTTCAGTATCTTGTACAGTGGAAAGGGTATCCCTACGAGGAGGCATCATGGGTATCCACATCTGATGTCAGCGCAAGAAAGTTGGTCAAACAATTTCATAAGATACATCCCCATAAGCCTAAGTCTGATACTAAACCCTAACCTTTCTGTTACAGAAGGAGATGTGGTGAAGGGGAGCCGCCTGTCGAGCCCTGCTAACTGCTCGACATCGCTGACGCACGATTGGGGTGAAGAAGGAACGGACACTACAAGCACAACGGAGGGGGGTGGTAGCACGGGTGTTTAGGCGGCCGTTTGCGGTGTGTGGGGATGGCGGGATTAGGGTTTGTACCTTCTGACGGGTTACGTTCCTGCTGCTGAATTCCTTGGAGTAGGCGTCGACTAGCAGCTGGGGAGCGCATCCGGAACTACTAATTGGAAGCAGGGGCGTGGTTTTATGCCTGGCGTGCTCGGCGCGGGATATTTAAATCGCTAGAGACCAAGGACTTGTAACGCTAACTTCGAATTGTCTTAGACGTTTGCAGCGCGTGCCTGCCACCAGCGCCCAATAAACCCATTTCGGAAAGAGCTGAACGGAGTGGAGTTTCTTTGGTTGCGCCGGGCTCGGGAGGCCTGAGACTAACATTTCAGTCCTCTTTCTCTCTCTAATAACTTGCCTTTTTTCTTCTTCTCTATCTCTATTCAGGTAGACTTTTCTGGCAACTTCTAGGAGTTCACTGGTATTCTTTCCTAGAGCTCCATCCAATTTCTGTAATTTTCTCCTGATATCCATGGCACTTTGACTGATAAATCGTTCATTCAACAGGTATCTATGTGCCGGATTTTCTATGTCTATTCCAGTATGGATTTTATAGGTTTCTACTAATCTAGTCAAAAAGGTCTCTGGGCTCTCATCTTTTTCTTGGAGTATAGTGGCGGTTTTGGCATAATTAACAGGGCCTTTCGCTGCCTCTCGTAAAATGTTTATGCATAAGAGGCGGTAGGCATCTAATTGAGTCTGGTGTTGGTTATTATTGGGATCCCAATTGGGATCAACTTCTGCAGCTGTGGCTGCTTTTTGCACTGCATTTCCATTACCTGGATACATTCGGGTTAAGACCTTTTCCTTAGCGATTTTGAATTTTTCTCGGTCCTCCAGGGAGAGTAAGGTGTTTAATAATTGCTGGATGTCTCCCCATGTGGGTCTATGAGTTTGCATTATTGTACTGAATAGATCCACTATTTCATTGGGCTTCTTGCTAAACGGGCCATATTGTTGTTTCCAGTTAAGTAGATCTGTAGTTGTGAAAGGCTGATATTGGAACAAGGGACGAATGATGGGCTGTCCCTGGGCATCAGTTCCATGACTCAAAAGTTCCCTCAAGGGGGCCAGAGTTTCTGCCTTCTTCAAACTCATCTGGCTTCAAGTTCGAGAACTAATGGGTTTAGATTCTTCTTCTGTTTCTTCTTCCCCCTCACTCTTAACTTCCTGTTTGACTTGCGGTTGGCGTCTCCGAGGTTGGATGGTTCTTGGCACCATACCCACTGGCAAGGGTGGATAGGGGTTTTGTCTTGGTGGCACGGGATGTGGTGCATATGGGGGAGGGTGACTAACGTCTTCCTCATCCTCCTGACTAAAAACTTTGTTTTTAAATATCTTTCTGTTGGTCTTATTTTTCTCTTTCATCAAACACACTTTCACACATTCCAGCTGACATTTTCTAAGCCAAGGGGGGCTGCCTTCTGAGTGTTCTGCCACTGATCTATATATGGATATTGATCCCAATGGCCATCCTGCATAATGATCTGATGTACCTTGGATATCACTATTGGATCCAACAAACCTTCTTCTGGCCACCTTACGCCAAAGGTAGGCCATATATTTATACAAAACATCTTCAAGGTATCCGGATCACACGGGGGATCACCATAGTCTTCACTAAAGGCACTCTTAAAAGTGGCTAACATGCATTGTAACGGTGTCCTGGGGACACTATTACGACCACCCATCATAACGACACTACCACTGACCCACGGCGCCTGAAACTCAAAGGTCACCAATGGGAACTGCAGTGGTTTAACCACCAACACAATCCTAACAGGGAGACTCGAACTCCCAACAGGAGACTTGAACTCCTCACTGGAGACTTTCAGGATGACGCCTTGTCTCCTAGGAGGGTGATCAGGCCCCCTCTTCCACCCCAAAGTCGGTGGGCTACCCCTTTTACATATACTTGCCTGCAGGCTTCCTTCCTTCTTGGCCACTCATTGAGATCTCTGGATCTGACTGACTTCGAGGATCCTTGACTGGTCTGCTTCGCCAGCGGGTTCACGGCATCTCCTCACCGAAAGATTCCGTAGACTTCAATGGAGTCTGATGGCCGGCCAGTGAACTTTCCTTGGGAAGGTGTCGGTCCCCGCTGGGGCAGCTGTCAGGCAGAACAATGGTCTTTGTTCCTCGGTCCCTTCGTGCAAGTCGCCAGAAATGTTATGGAAAGGAAGACTGAAAAACATTCCTGGGTCAGCCAGATACAGTTTATTGCGCAGGTTCAGAGTCAGATTTGTACCTGAAAGTCTGAACAAAGAAGCGCTTTGACACAACTGCTTTTATATATTTTCAAGACAAAGGATTTGATGAGCACATGCAGTTAACATACATTTGTTAGGATTTGGTGAGCTCATGCAGTTTTCCATATATGATTAACATACATTTGTTATATGATAATGGACACTTCCTAATTACTAAACCATTATCTTCTAGTTTATAAGATTATCTTCAGCTAGACTACTTTCCTTAGTTCTGTAATTACTAATGTGGAGATTTTATTGCTGTCCTTAGGTAATAATTCTTTGCAACATACATGTCTTTGTGTCTTTGACAGTGAGGCCCCTCAGATGTTTTCCATATGGCTGTCCTTCTGTGACAGCTAGGCCTCCTCAGAAGATATATTACCAATAATGGGGTTTAGCTGACTTTAATATAATCTCCAAACAAGCACATTTCTCCCTTATAATAATGTGAATAGAGAGGGTCCTTTAGTGTTCATGTAGCTGATCCTGTATGATAGTAAATATCCAAGGGGTTAATGGCTTCATAAATCATCTCTCCATGCTGAAACCCCTGAAATGTTCCCTAGATGGAAGAAATATAGAACACCAGTTTCTCTATATGCCTGAGTGTCCAGTTTCCCTCCTGGGTCGTGACATCCTATGTGAGATGGGAGCTATTCTGTCCTTTGATGAAGACAAGATGTCAACTAATAGGAGAGAGTTCCGAGGATTTTAAGAGCAGCGGAAGTGAATAAATTAACCTTTGGGCAGCCAACTACCATTAATAATGAGGCACCCCCCAGATGAAATATACCGAGTAATGTTGGCTCAAGAGGGTCAAATCCTCAATACCTGGCAGGAGTCTGAAGTACCGGAGTTATGGGCAGAAGATAACCCACCAGGACATGCGAGGAAGGAAGCTGTCTGTCGAATTGCAGAACCATTTACACCAGCCATGCAATTCAAGGAGTTTTAGAGACAAAGGGCCATTCATGGCTGACAAACCTCAGAATTTACAAGCATCAAGCTCTCCTCACTCAGAACCCACGAGTGACCCTGAAACAAACAAATGCTTTAATCCAGCCTTACCACCAAGAAGACATGAAAGAAAGGATAGTCAGAAATTATTTGCTTTTGAATGAAAAGGCTGAAAGAATGAACTGGACTATAAGAGAAAAGGTGACAAAGGTGTGCCTTGAAAATCACCTTAAGTGGGTGGATGCATTACCACTAGCACTTTGGTCTGTGCGATGTACTCCACATAAAGGAATTAGAATATTTCCTTTTGAAATACTTGAAAATCATATAGGAGACCTAAGCCAGATAGGAACCAAGTGGGTGAATCAGATGGTGGGAGAATTAAATAAGCAAATACAAGAAATCCAACAATATTGTGTGTCCCTTAGCCCACCATTTTTGACCACCTCTACTTATAATATTCAAATAGTAGTAAGAAATAAATGGGAAAACATGATTGTAAAAATGAAATGAATAATAATTGGAGTATTTGTCTTTGTATTTTTGAAATCTAGACAATGATAAGTTTTTCTTTTTTTAAGAAATATGAATAAGTATAAACTGTAACAATTGAAATACCTTTAATGGTATATGGTGGTGAAAGTAAAAAGGATTGTAGCTTGGATAACAGCTAGAACATTTCTAACTTTAATTAGGGAAATTGTAACGATTGAAATATTTTTAAAATATATATTGTGATGAAAGTAGAAATGATTAAATTGTGATTTGGAGGATTGTATGGGTAAAACACTGGAAAGGAGAAAATTTAATGCCTAGGTGGAAGGGCCCGTATACTATGGTCATGTGTTCCCACTTGCAGTAAAAATGTTGGAATCCAAGTCTTGGATTCACTGGACTCGAGTTAAGTCCGCAGCTGAGGAATATTGGGAGGCAGACCAGGACCAGGCCCGACCCCTAGTGGTACGCTTGAAGAAGCACCCCCTATAACTGTCCTACTGGCAACGGGCAGGCAACATACGGGGCAGAAGAGGCCTTACTGGTGTCACACCGGAAGCTGACCCTCTACGTTCGGCTGAAGATTGGAGGAGAAAGACCACATTCTATTTGTTAGAAGTAAAATATATAAGGTCAAACATATATAGCCATAGCTACACTATCTCTTGCTTTAGTGAGCGTGCTTGCCCTTATTGTGAATTGCTGTATTGGATATTCATTCTGCTGGAATCGCCTTCCCCTCAGAAAGACAGGTGATGAGCCTAAAATCATTGACTGTGACAGAGAGCAGTACGAAACTCCTGTAGATACTTAAGCCAGGGAGTGGGTTATCTGTGGTGCTGCTCTAGCTCTAGGACTGTGGATATTGTATTTAACAAATAAGGGGTGGTTCTGTGGGATACCTAAGACTGATATTGCCTTTTCCCAAGTCACATATAACCCTAACCTACTTCCTGACGTGGTGATTTTGTAGATTAAGGGAATTGTGATTGGAAAGGTTCTGTATAGGAGACAATTATGAATATATTGTGACTTTGGCTATTAATGGCAAAGGGCCTAATGAGTAATAACACCCTGAACTGTAGTTCCCAATGTTGTGAGAATGCCTGAGTGACCCCCCTTGCCCTTGAGGAAGGATCTGGGGAAGCTGAGAACCCCAAAGAACAGGGCAGGAACAGGTCACAAGGTGTGAACACTTTGGAACAGGTCCACTCCCACCAACGACGTATCATCAATAGATGGGGTCGGTACCCTGGACCTAAGCCAACCCCAAGACCTAAAGACAAGCTTCTGACAATCTCAGAACAGAGTGGGGTAGAACAAAGGGAGAATGGACCTCTGTAAAAATTGAGAAAAGGGAACTGCATGTTAAGAATACTGGAATTGAGTCAAAGCCTAGTCAATCAGTCTGACCCTGCCCTAGGTCCAAAATGCTGGTTGTGTTTGTCTGCTGGTCCTTCATCTTACAATGCTGTTCCAGTTGAGCCAGATCTTTGGGTCAGGACCAGGGCCACAATAGTCCTTGAGAAAGATATTAGATGGAGAACCAAAGCGGCAGTGGCCAAATTGCAAGGAGACTTTTATAACGCCTTCAAAAGGCTGAGGATGAGCCGTCTCCCCATTGTTGGCCCTATAGCCATTGGTGTGGAAATCCTAGGGTCACCCTCGTGTGTAAAGCGACATCAGGAACCAGGTATTCCTGTAGGATCCCTGATGGGAGAACAATGTCCATCAGAAATACACTTTGACCCTAGAATGACACTTATGGATGTAAAACTAACTCGTGGTATTTCTCCTTCTGCCCACCATTTATTTCAACAGAAGGTCACTTTCTCAATTACACCACATGTCTCCCTTAGGTCCAACACAGGCTTATGTGTCCTACTTCCCCTTGGAAATACAAGCTCCTGTTATCTTTTTGAAGGCACAATTCTCAGAGATAAGCAAAAGGACCCTACACTAGAAGTCCCATTGCAGCCGCTGACTGGCATGCTAGTGGCAGGGACTTTGGGGGTCTGGACTAATGAGAAAAGCCAACGAGACCATGCCTTTTCCATGAACATAGGTGTGTGTGTGTATAAGGAAAAATGGAGTTTTCTTCTTATGTGGGAAAAATGTGTAATTGTGTTTACCTACAAACTGGACTGGAACATGCACTCTGGTACAGCTTTCCCCCCAAAATAGGTGTTGTCAGTGGAGAGCACACTATCCCTGTCCCCCTCATGGGGCATGTTAAAAAAAAAAAGAGTGCCACTCTTAGTCCCACTATTAGCAATCCTGGGGATAGGGACAGCAGTCAGGACAGGTGTAAGAAGACTGACACACTCCATAATACAATTTAGGCAATTGTACCAAATTGCTGGAACCTTGGTCAAGGTCCAAGACCAAATAAATTCTTTGGCAACAGTGGTCTTCCAAAACTGGCATGCCATAGACCTTTTAACAACTGAAAGGTGGTTTGTAGACATGAATAAGTCAGGTGTGGTCAGAGAGAGATTGCCAAGGATTTACAAGACCGGGCATCCAAAATGGGTCAGAAGTTACAAGCAACAGAAATGTGGTTCTCTTGGTTGTCTGGGTCCGGCTGGATTAGACAGATGTCATTTCTGTTGTGACAGGCCTGGCTTTTATTCCTTGTGCAATACCTCTGTTCAGACAACTAGCTATGAGAACAGTAAAGGAGATAAAAGTTAAGAAAGAGTTGATTTTGATGGAAATATAGACCGTAAAATTGACCCTGATCTCTTTGATGAAAATGAAGTTTCTGATGCAGGAACATATGTACAACTCTCAACTGGGTAATTAGAGAAAGTGCCTTCAGAGAATAAGATTTGAAAATCATATACTTGTCTTTTCCTTTGCATTACTATGTATCTTGTTCTGAATTGATTATGTTATGCCAAATGTTATATGCTTGCATTGTTGAATTAAGCTCTGTAATAGGTAAGACTCAATTGTAACTAAGTAAAATAGAGTCTTAAAGGGGGGAATAAAGTAGGACATAAAGTGAAATTGAATATAAGAGTGAAATAATACGGGGTCAGCCTGGATGATCTCTAAAGTCCCTTTAGTAATTATAAAAGACAGTTGCTGGGTTCAAAAAGTCAAACCGCAGAGGTACCATGTTAAAATGCAGAACTAAACCACATGGATCAGCATGAAGGGAGGGGGGTGAGCCTAGCACGTAGGAGGTTTATTTCATACTTCCTGTTTTTCTACTATTGAAAGGTATAAAGATGTGTGTCTTAAACAAGGTCTTTGTTCAGAATGTAAACAGAATGCATGTCTGAACCTTTTGGCCAAAATAAAAGCTTTTTCTGATCTCAAAATTCATCTCATTTATTTTTCTGCAACAATTTAGAGCTTCAAGCTCACTGGGGAATTCTGGAAGTTGAAGTCCACCCAACTTAAAATCCCCGAGACAGAGAAACACTGTTAGAGTCACACAACTATCACTGTTTCAAATAACAAGAACAGGGACAGATTTTTATAGTGCCTGAAGGACATATTGGCTTTTCTCCTTTTGGTCCTAATCATGGGCCACATGTACTTGGGCAACTTTTTTTATCTCAGGCCCGTGAGTGAAAGAAGCTTGTTATTTTTAGCTCTATTGCTGTTAAAGCACTATTTTCCCTGATTGTAACACTGTCCAAGGGCACCCTCAAAGCAGAGGTGAAATCCAGCAGGTTCTGACAGGTTCTGGAGAACCGGTAGCAGAAATTTTGAGTAGTTTGGAGAACCAGCAAATGCCACCTCTGGCTGGCCCCAGAGTGGGGTGGGAATGGAGTTTTTGCAATATCCTTCCCCCAGGAATGGGAAGGGAATGGGGATTTTGCAGTATCCTTCCCCTGCCATGCCCACCAAGCCACGCCCACAGAACTGGTAGTAAAAAAAATTTGGATTTCACCACTGCCTCAAAGTGTGTAAAATTCATTAAGCTTTGCCACCCATCATCTTGGGAAGGAAGTGGTGGCGGCTGGGAACAGAGAGGGTTAGCAATGGGGATAGCAAATTTGATGTGAATCTATCCATTTCTGCACAATCTAATTTTTTTTAATTACATCATCCTCTGTAGGTGTTTCCTCATTTTTCCAATACTGTGCAAATACAATTCTTGCTGCTGTCAAAACATGTAATATTAAGTATAGGTTCCCTTTATCATACTTTTTAGGTATTATGCCTAGCAGAAATATTTCTGGCTTAAACTCTGTGTGTTGTTTTATCATTTTCTCCAACCATGCATGTATTTTTGTCCAATATTGCTTTGCTTTTACACATGTCCACCACATATGATAATATGTCCCTGGTGTCTGGTTACATTTCCAATATCTAGCAGACATGCTTTTAAACATCTTTGCTAACATCTTTGCTGGTGGTAAATGCAACCTATAAAACATTTTATATAAATTTTCCTTATATGTAGTTGCCATTGTCAGCTTACAATTTCATTCCCAAAGCTTTTGCCCTTTGTCTAAATCTATATAGTATATCAAAAGTTTTTTGCCCATACTATCATTGTCTCTTTTACCTGTTCATCTTCCATTTTAAAACTTAACAAGAAATCGTATATTTTCTTTATCAATTTTTCATCTTCTCCTAACTTTATTTGGTCAAATATTGTAGGCTCTTTATAAAAATCATAATCCTTAATATCTTTCTCATATCTCAATATCATTTGCATATGCGGCCACCATGATAAATCCACACCTTGAGTCTGTAACTCTTGTTTGGTTTTAAGTTCCCCTTCCACATTATATTCCAAAAATATGTTTATATGTTAAATTTTTTTTCCAGATTTACTACATTGCTTCCATTCTTGAGAGCCAAACTGGAATTCTAATGTAAATTTTTGCTTTCACCTTTTCCCATACTGAAAGTAGACCATTTCTTATATAGGGTCTTTGAAAATATCTATGAGTTTTGTTTTTGTTATACTTAAAAAAGCATGCCATCCTAATTGGAGATCATGGCCTTCTAAAAGCAGTAATCTGTTATGTCTAAGATTATCCATTCCCTCACCCATGTTAATACAGCTGCATGGTAATAGAGGTCCCAATCTAGTAGTCCGAAGCCCCCATTGTTTTTAGACTCTTGCAACATTTTCAATCTTATTCTTGCTTTTTTCCCTTGCCAAACATATTTCAAAATTATACTATTTAATTCATCAAAGTATTCCTCCCCCCTAGTTTTATTGGGACTGTTTGGCACAGGAAAAGTAACTTCGGCAAGATGTTCATTTTTATAGCTGCTATTCTCCCTAACATTGATAGCTGCAAATTTTTCCATTTATCTAAGTCTGTTTTAATTTGTTGTAACAGTTTTATATAATTATCTTCCTTAATTGTAACACATCTTGCTGTTAAGTATATTCCCAAGTATTTAACTTTCTTAACTATCTGTAAATCTAATTTCTCTGTCAATTCTCTCTTCTGTTTTTCGGTGAGATTTTTAATCAAAATTTTAGTTTTATCTTTATTTTCAATCCTGCAACTTTCCCATATTCTTCTATTATTCCCATTAATTTAGGGCCCATTTCCAATGGTTCTTCGAAAATGAATACTAAGTCATCTGCGAATGCTTGTAATTTATATTTTTCCCTTTTTATTTCCATACCTTTTATTTCTGAGTCTTGTCTGATATTTCTATTTAACACTTCCAATGTTAGTATAAATAGCAATGGGGACAATGGACAGCCTTTGTCTTGTGCCTTTTTTTATATTAAAATTCTCCGTTAGGTCCCCATTGACTATTACTTTTGCCATTTGCTTACAATATATTGCCTTAATCATTTTTATAAACTTCGTGCCAAAATCCATATATTCTAACTGTTACATCATAAATTGCCAATTTACATTGTCAAAGGCTTTCTGTGCATCTAAAAAGATCCGCACCATTTGTTTTTCCGAGTGTACTTCATAATATTCCAATGTATCTAGTATAAATCTTACATTGTTTTTAATTTGTCTTTTTGGAAGGAACCCATTTTGATCTGGCTGGATAAACTCATTCAGAAAATTTTTTAGTCTCTCTGCCATTACTGATGCAAAGATTTTGTAATCTGCATTTAATAATGATATAGGCCTATAGTTCTTTATCTGTGTCAAGTCTGACTTTTCTTTTGGAATTAAAGCGATATTAGCATCTATCCAGGTGTTTGGTATTTTAGCTTCTAACAAAACCTCATTATAAACCTCTAATATTGACAAACTCAACGTATCCTGTAAATGTTTATATACTTCAGCTGGTAATCCATCTGGTCCTGGGGTTTTATTATTATTTTTGTCTCTTTATCGCCTCTGTCAGTTCCATCATCGTTATTTTTTTCATTTAACATATTTTTAATATTTTCAGTCACTTTCGGTAATTTAGCTTTTTCCAGGTATTGTGTTATCCTTTCCTCCTAGATTTTTTCTTTGTCATATAATTTTTTGTAGTATTCCTGAATTATTTTCTTTTTAATCTCATTTTGAAACTGTAAGTTTCCTTTTCCACCTTGTAATTTGCTTATTGATTTCTTCTCTCTCTCTTTTTTTTCAGTTTGAAGGCTAACCATCTTCCTGGTTTGTTCACATTTTCAAAAAAGTTTTGTCTTGCTCTTTTAATTTGCTGCGCCAATTCTTTTTCTATTAAATTTAATTTGTGTTTTGTTATTTCCATTTGTTTTTTTTTAAGGTTTCCCTTTTTGGGATCTTTTTGCAGTTCCAATTCCAATGTTTTATATTCTCCTTCTAATGTCTTTTGGTGTTTTTATAATTTTTTCTCATTATATAAGTTGGACAGCACTTTGATTCATTAATGAAGATCATAAAAGTGACTAGTTAAGAAATGTCCAATGTAAGTCACTAAGACAGGGGTCTGCAACCTTAAACACTCAGAGCCATTTGGACCTATTTCCCACAGGAAAAAGAACCACCGGGAGCCACAAAACCTGGGTGGGCGTGGCCAACTCAATGTCACTCACTCCCACCCAGTCACATGACCCCCTAGCCATGCCTACCCAGCCACAAAACCATTCTCTCTCTATGCCTCTCCCGCTCTCTCCCCTCTGTCTCTCTCTATATCTCTCTGCCCCTCTCCCTCCCCCTCTCTGTATCTGTCACTCTCCCCCCTCTCTGTATCTCTCTCTCTGTATCTCTCTCTCCCTTGCTATCCCCTTCTCTTCCCCTCTCCTTATCTTCCCCTCTCTCCCCCTGGCCGGGAAGGTGTGTGCGTGCGGGGAGACCCTCCTTAAGCGAGCACTAAGGTGCAGCAAAGGCGCGGGTGGCAGCTCGCTTAAGGAGGGTCTCCCTGTGCATGCGCACCTTCCCGGCCCTGCCACAGCTGGCCAAGGAGTCCTGAGAGGAGGAGGAGGAGGGTCGCCAGAGCTTTAGTGCAGGAGCGAAGCGGCCCTGTACCTGCCTTTGTGCCACATTTGCACAGCCTTCGCTTCCTGCCACTTTGGTCTGGAGCTTCTGCCCTCCGTACTCGGCCAAAAAGCTGCTGGGGGGGG
>WNWU01011881.1:324-11171 GCA_012654045.1 Ptyas mucosa
TCTATTCTATTCTATTCTATTCTATTCTATTCTATTCTATTCTATTCTATTCTATTCTTTCCACTAGATATGTGCAGAGTTGGCCATCTCTTGACCATTGGGGGCACCCCTAAGGGTCAAAATCCTAACATTCGTTCCCTATTGCACAGACACCCCTCCAGAAAAAACCGAGCTGAATGGCAAACAGCCGTACCCTGCTTATTTCCTAAAAGCAGCTTCTTTTGCTGTTTTTTTTTCCCCTGCTCCCACCAACGCTCAAGTGAGCCCTCCACACTTAAGAGAGACTAATTGCCGTCATCATTTTAATTAAACCTCAATTATCTCGTTACTGGAAAGGAGGCACGGCTAACATACCCAATGAAGCTGGATGCAGCAACACTCCTTGTGGCCAGAAACCTTGCTTTGAATGACTCAACGTTGCTCGGTGGAGCATTTTTGAGCTCAAACCGTTGGGATTAAGAATGCCTCCTTTTCACTTCAGTGCTGCCGTGCCTTTCCTTCTGGCTTTGGGGCCTCTTACGTTCGGTTGAAGGGTTTAAAAGCGAGACCTTCTGTGTGCAAAGGTGATTGATTTACCTCGGCGTCCGGCAGCTCTGGACTCTCACCTCTTCTTACCATGTTTTCCCGAAAATAAAACCCTGTCTTATATATATATTTTTTTGAACCCCGAAATAAGCACTCGGACTTATTTTCAGGGAAGTCTTATTATTTGGGGGCGCGTGGAGCAAGACGGGGCTCCTCTTGCCGTCTTACCTGATTTCCAGTTCTGCGTTAAAATATTTTTGGGGAGGGCTTATTTTCAGGAGCGGGAGGCTTATTCCAGTGCATTTGTTCAAAAGCCCGATTGGGCTTATTATCAGGGGAGGTCTCATTTTCGGGGGAAACAGGGTATAAATGTAAAATAAAAGAGAATATCGGTAGCTCAGGGTTGAACAGTGAAGTCGTTGGTGCTCCCTGAGTTTATTTATTTATTTATTGGTTCGATTTATATGCCGCCCTTCTCCGGAGACTCAGGGCAGCTTACGATGCGTTAAGCAATAGCCTTCATACTTTTTGTGTATATACCTGCTTAGTAGGGCTTTTGCCCCCCCCCCCAAAGCGGTGTCCTTTTTTATACAAAGTCATCTTATTGCCCCCACAATCCGGGTCCTCATTTTACCTACCTCGGAAGGATGGAAGGCTGAGTCAACCTTGAGCCTGGTGAGATTCGAACTGGCAGTCATTGCAGGCAGCTGGTGCTACTTAACAGCACTTTAGTCTGCTGCGCCACCAAGGCTCTGAGTTCGGTTTAATGATGCAGCTAGGTAACAGCATCAGTGCTAGAAGGAAGAGGGTTGTGGGCAGGAGAAAAGCAGGAGGAGGGAGAGGAGGACTGTGGGGCCCTTGGTGCTCTCTGAGCTTAGTGGTTTTCTTGCAGACGTTTCATGACCCAGCTAGGCAACACCATCAGTACGACACCACCAGTGATAAGAGGGGAGTAAAGGGAGGTGGAGGGAGGAAGAAGAGGAAAGAATGGTGGGAAAGGAGGAGGAAGGAGAAGATTATGGAAACCTTAGTATTCACCAAGCTTGCTTGTTTTTCTGGGCGTTTCATGACCCAACTATATAACATCATCAGTGCCAGAAGGGAGGAGGCAGGTTTGCGGGGCGGAGGAGAAGGCGAATGGAAGGAGGAAGACCCCCAACACAGTAATGGAATTAACTGGAAGAAAATATTCGTAGCTCGGGGTTGAAGAGCGGGCTCCTTGGTGCTCTCTTGAGCTGGGTTGTTTTCTACTCGTGTATATTTAAACAGAGAAGAGCAAACCCCCACTCCCTTCTAGCACGGATGATGTTCCCTAGTTGGGTCACGAAACGTCTGCAAGAAAAACGACCCAGCTCAGAGAGCACCAAGGAAGCCTTCCTCTCGACCCTGAGCTTACAAATGTTCTCCTTTTATTGATAACCCCTTTACGTGGCACCAGGGACTCGAACCGCTGAACTGCCGACTCTTCCGATCGACAAAGCTCAGCGTCTTAGCCACCGAGCCACCATTGTTTCCCCCATAAAGAGTGACTTTTTTTCCCTCCTGAGAAACCACTTGTCTTGATTTTGCAAAGCCCTGCCTTCCTCCCCCCCCCATTTCCCACCCCTCTCCCCCTTTTCACTCTACTTGCTGATGTGGAATTCCCCTTCCGATCAGCTCAGTCTAGAACAAGCTCCGTTGAGTCTTTGCCAAAGCCGCAGGAAAAAGGAAGTTTTCTGCCTGCGTTGGCTCTTCTGCGGCTCTTCCCCCCTCCCGGACCAGTCAGGGCAGGCATTTTTCTACCTTAAAAGGACAGCAGATTTTTCGTGGTGTTGCTGAAAGCCTAACCAGGGAGGAAACAAAGAGAAGAGAAAAAGACTTGAGGCAGAAATTGTGCTTTCTCTCTCTGTGTGTGTGTATATGTGTGAGTTTCCTGGCCAGGCCTAAGGCTGGTGTTCCGGAGCGTTACGCGGTAAAATCAGCAGCAAAGACAGTTCACCTCTCTGGAGGAAGGGACAGGAGAGGAGAGTAGGACAGATAGAAAAAAGGGCAAAGGAGAGGAAGAAAAGGGAGAGGAAAGAGGAGTAGGAGAGAGGGTCAAATTTAGTTGAAATGACTAAAAACTTGTCTAAATTTGTGAATCGGCCAAATACTCTGTTCAAAAAAATATATATTGTATGTTTGCATGTCTGTTCGTGTAAAAAAAAAAATTAAAAAAAGAAAGAAAAGAAAGGGAGGAAGAAGAGAGGAGTGGGGGAAAGGGAAGGGGAAGTAGGACAGAGAAGGAGAGGAAGAACGAAGAAAGTGGGAAGAGATAGGGGAGGGAGAGAAGGGGAGGAGAAGAGGAAAAGTTGTAAAATAAAGGAGGGTAAACGGTAAAAGAGCAGCCCCCAAACAACTAACAATGAAGGTTAAAAGATAAGACGAATGCAAAATGATGGATAAAAGATTGTACATTTAAATATGTTTATGAGAAATAAAAAGAAAAACTTTTTGGAAAAAAAAGAAAAACCTGTAGGCAGGGTGTCCTCCGTCGTAAATCCCTAATTTTCCTGCAAGGAGACCCTGTTTTGTCAGGCAGGGCAAGCCGTTTTTCGAGGTTTGCCAAATCTGTTTCCGATTTTATGAGGCGCCTGGTTCAAAAGATGCCATCTTTCCTGGCAAGGTGGTGAACACATGGGAGATAAACACTCTTTTTAAACATTCCGGAACGTCGTGTTCTGATCTAGGCTTCCTTAGAAATTTAACAGCACAAACTTAATCCCGGCAAACCTCTTTAAACCCTACAGCTGTAAGTTACTTTTACTTGCAGTCTTTCAGAGGAAGGTTATCGACACCCACCTATCTCACGTGGAACGCTGCCAGAGAGCTAATTTCCAGGCGCAGGGCAAGGCCAGACTTGGCACAGAGTCACAAACTAGAATTTTCAAATCTTGAAGCGGCCAGATGAACTAACTGCTTCCTGCAAAAGCTCGCTCTTCTTTTATATCTTAGGGGAGGGGCCAATCATCTCCAAGCCTTACTCCCAAGTCGACCCTGTTTCCTTAATTGTTCCTGTCTCCTGGCAGCTCTGCGCATGCGCACACTGGGAAGAGGCTCCTGCTGTTCTTCTGCCTCGCTGATGTCAGACTCCGGAGGCTGCACATAACTACCAGATGGCCTTGGCCTCCTCTCTGCCTCTGATGCAGAGCCCTCGTCTGAGCCTTCCCCAGCCCCCAGGACTGGCCCATGTTCCTCCCCAACCTCCTCACTGTCCGAATCTGCTGCCAGCTCTGCTGGCTGCTGGCGGGGCACATTGCCAGAGAGTCATTAGAAGACACACCCCTTCCCCAAAATAGGAGGCGTTCTCAAAGAGAAATCTTCCCACCCGGGTCCTGTGGCCCCCAGCATCTAACGACCCGCAGAAGTATTTGACAAAAATCAGCTGTCCCAAAAGGCGCTTTATCAAGAGGCAATTGGACTTTCTTGTTTTTTTTTCTTTTGAAGACGTTTTGCTTTCTCATCCAGGAAGCTTCTCCGACTCTTGACTGGCTCCATCCATCCATCCATCCATCCATCCATCATCCAGTCAGAGCCGAAGAAGCTTCTTGAGATGAGAAAGCGAAACGTCTTCGAAGAAGAAAAAAAAGGACAAGTTCTTTTCTCCTCAAAAAAAAAAAAAAAAAAAAAAAAAACACCTTTTGGGCAGAGGTGAAATGCTCCCGGTTCGGACCGGATCGCCCCATCCGGTAGCGATGGCGGCGGGTGGTTCGGAGAACCGGTAGCAAAAATCCCTGCACCCCCCCTTCCCGCCGCATTGATCATCAGAGGCTTTTTCTTTTTTTTTTTTACTTTTAAAAGCATTTTTTCTACAACTCTTCGGATGAAAAAATGCTTTTAAAAGTAAAAAAAAAGAAAAAGCCTCTGATGATCGCGCGGCTCAGCTGGGATCGTCGGAGGCTTTTAAAAGCATTTTTTTCTGCAACCTCTTCGGCCGAAGAGGTTGTAGAAAAAATGGTTTTAAAAGTGTAAAAAAAAAAAAAAGTTGGCCACGCCCACCCAGTCACATTAACACCCCCCAACCCCCACCAAGCCACGCCCACAGAACCGGTAGTAACAAATTTTACATTTCACCCCTGCCTTTGGGACAACCGTGACCTGGATGACGGAGAAACCTCCGTAGACTTTTGTCAGCTGCCGTCATAGGAACTGCCTGCCAAGAGATTTTCTGAGCCCCCTCCCCCATTTAAAAACAAGCATGGGAAACCCGTTACCCAGAAGGAGGTGACCCTAAAATTATAAATAACCCTAGATATTTTCCTCTACTGAAACTTGCCTCTTCATCCCGGCAAGGATGACATCGGTTGGTCAGGGGTGGGCTTCAAAAATTTGAGCAAGGGGTTCTCTGCCCGGTTGCTGGGTGGCCGTGGGTGTGGTGGGCGTGGCCTAGTCGGCCTCCTGCACCACAGCCGGGTGATGGTGGCATTTTTGCCCTCCCCAGGCTCTGGAGGCTTTTCTTGAGCCTCCGGGAGGGTGAAAATGGCCTCCCCAGCCTCCGGAGGCCGGAAATGGGCCTGAATTTCCGGTAGGCCCGTTTTTCGCCCTCCCCAAGCTTCCACGCGCACCCTTCACTTACCTTCATCCAAAACGGGCCGCGTGGGGACTCCGGGGAGGGGAGGGGAGGGGTGGGGTGGGCGGGGCCAGCCAGGAGTGGGATTTAGGGCTTCTCCGAACTGCACAGAATCTTAGCTAGAGGTTCTCACGAACCCCCAGCAGCCCCACCCCTGCGGTTGGTGCTATGGACCAAGCAGAGAACCAGGAATAATAAATCAGAACAATGGAATTTGTGGAGGGAATATTGTGTGTTTGTGTACACCTTTTTGGCACCTAGATTGGAAAGGAAGCAATTTGCATGCAACTGAGCCCCTTTTAAAGAGCCGTAACTGTCTCCTTGGGGGGGTTGAAGTGGGAATCTTGCTAACCAGATGTTGTCCCTTTTCCAGATGTTCCTTTCTTATGGAATAACTCGCTTTTCTCCAGCAAAGGGCAATGCGTCTCTTTTCTTTCTACTCCGGTCAAAACGGTTTTGTAGAAAACCCGAATAACGAGAATCGGAAGGGACCTCGGAGGTCTTCTAGACCAGCTCCAAAGCTGGCTGGGGAATTCTGGGAGTTGCAGTCCTCCAGGCTTAAAGTTGCTAAGTTTGGAGACCCCTGTTCTAGACCAAACACCCCCCCCAGCTCAAGCGGGAGACCCCCGTTTTTCAGACGACGTTTTCAGACATTCCGTAGCTCAGCTCTTCCTGTTTTTTTTTTCCTTCCTAGAACTAGAGCTGAGTTTTTCTTTTTTTCTTTTCCCCCCCACAATAGAGTCCTTTCAGATGTAAATCGTGTAACAATCCTGAAATCCCAAAAGGCTGAATAACTTGAGCCCTTTCCAAAACAGCCGCAAAGAGGCTCGGCATATTTGGGATCCGACTTCTCAGGAAGAAGGCTGCCTTGATCCTCTCTGCACTCCTCCCTTTTCTTCCTTTTCTTTCTTAAAAAAAATACATATTCTTTTTTTTTTCTCTCTCTCTCCAAACTTAGCATTTATTAGCGGTGGTTTGCGCTTATCCCATACCTTCCAAAAACAAGATTTTTTTTTTAAAAAACAAAACAAAACCCGGAATTAAAAATAGATCGGGGCAGATTTGGGAAGTGAAACTCCGCAAGGGGTGTGTTTGGGGTTGATGGAGGTTCTGCTTTACTCTTCCTTCCATATATAGCCATCCAGCGAGAAGATGATTCGGCTTCGGTGCCGGATCAAGTCAGAAAAATATATCCATAAGAGGCAAAGCCGTTTGTCCGTCTTTCCAGCCGAGCTTTTTCAGGGCTGTGGTTGACCTCCGTAGTGACTTCTTAAAACTTCGGTTTGTCAGCATGAAGTCATGGCTGAGCTGCTTTGGCTTCCCTAAAATCAAGGTCCCAGGTGGGGAAGGGCTGATGTCCAGACAGGGTGAGGTCCTGGCTTAATGGCCTGTTCATTTTCAGGGCAAAAGGTGAGAAGATCAATGACCTAGAGACGCTGTTATTTGGAGGGGCTGTTGTCGATCGAAAGGTCGGCAGTTCAGCGGTTCGAATCCCTAGTGCTGCATTACGGGGTGAGCTCCCGTTCCTTGTCTCAGCTTCTGCCAACCTAGCAGTTCGAAAGCACGTAAAAAAATGCAAGTAGAAAAATAGCGACCACCTTTGGTGGGAAGGGAACAGCGTTCGTGCACCTTTGGCGTTGAGTCCTGCCGGCCACCTGACCACAGAGACGTCTTTGGACAGCGCTGGCTCTTCAGCTTTGGAACAGAGATGAGCATCGCCCCCTAGAGTCAGGAACGACTAGCACATACGTGCGAGGGGAACCTTTACCTTGTAGGCCAGTCAAAGTTGAATGCTGCTTTGGGGGCTTCCCCCAGTGTCCCCCCCGGTAACGTTTCAGCCGTAGAGTTGGGAAGGATTATAAACCGGCGTTTCTCAATTTTGGCAGCTTTAAGATGTCTGGACTTCAACTCCCAGAATTCCCCATCCCAGCGTGGAAGCCTTCTGGGTGACTTTGAGCCAGTCACTAGGAGATGTGTGAGTTCTAGTCCCGCCTTAGGCATGAAAGCCAGCTGCGTGATTTTGGGCCAATCATTAGGAGAAAGTGAGTTCTAGTCCTGCCTCAAGCATGAACCGATGGCTTTTTTGACAGTCACCAGGAGACGGTGAGTTCTAGTCCAGCCTTAGGCATGGAAGCCAGCTGGGTGACTTTGGAACAATCACCAGGAGACTGGGAGTTCTAGTCCCATTTTAGGCATGAAAGTCACTGGGCGAGTTTGAACTAATCGCCAGGAGACTGGGAGTCCTAGTCCCGCCTTAGGCATGAAAGCCAGCTGAGTGACTTTGGGCCAATCACCAGGAGACAGTGAGTTCTAGTCCCACCTTAGGCATGAAAGCCAGCTGAGTCTTTGGGCCAATCACCAGGAGACAGTGAGTTCTAGTCCCGCCTTAGGCATGAAAGCCAGCTGAGTGACTTTGGGCCAATCACCAGGAGACAGTGAGTTCTAGTCCCGCCTTAGGCATGAAAGCCAGCTGAGTGACTTTGGGCCAATCACCAGGAGACAGTGAGTTCTAGTCCCGCCTTAGGCATGAAAGCCAGCTGAGTGACTTTGGGCCAATCACCAGGAGACGGTGAATTCTAGTCCCGCCTTAGGCATGAAAGCCAGCTGAGTGACTTTGGGCCAATCACCAGGAGACTGTGAGTTCTAGACCTGCCTTCGGCATGAAAGCCAGCTGAGTGACTTTGGGCCAATCACCAGGAGACTGTGAGTTCTAGACCCGCCTTCAGCATGAAAGCCAGCTGAGTGACTTTGGGCCAATCACCAGGAGACTGTGAGTTCTAGACCCGCCTTCGGCATGAAAGCAAACTTGGTATCTTTGGGCCAGTTACCCCCCCCCCTCTAGCCCAACCCACCTCACAGGGTTGTTGTTCTGGGGAAAACAGGGGGAGAAAGGCGTATTATTATCTATATTCCCCCACCCCGAGCCATTTGTACATAAATAAAAAATAAACAGAGAGGGTGAAATCTAATAAATAAAGTGAGCAAAAGGCTGGTATCGGGGAAACGACCCGCCTTAATTCACTCACCTTTTGAAGCCATACCACGTCCCCTCCCAGCGTACAGGAGCCCTTTTCCTCCGTTGCTAGAATATCAGACGTGGCTCGGCAGCCCCTCCCTGCAACAATCCGCCGTGCGCAAGAATTGCACAGTTTGCAAAACTGCAGGGTTAACTACCTTTCCCTCGTTGCCTAGTCTTCACACACCTCATTCTCCTCCTTTGCTCCCGGAGTTTCTTTGTTGGAGAACTCGTAACCCGTTAGCAAAACGGCCTTCTTTTATCACGATAAATCTGCTTTTTTTCCCAAGGAGAGGCAAGGTTTTCCTCCAGCGTCCCCCCCGGGAGAGTTCCAAACTAACTTGAGCCTGGGTGCCCAGTTCCGCCACGCAGCTTGTGGGTTTCCTTCGTGTCCTGACAACGCGCGCACACCTCTTCAAAGGGTGAAACTTCCCTAGCAAGTTATCCCAAGCGGCCCGCAGAAATGTTTACGCTCCGAGGGGGGAGAAACGGCTTCAGTTACTTTCTCTGGAGTGAGGTCATTCTTGTTTCGGGCCAAAGAGAAGGAGAGATCGTAGGAACTTCGTAAGAGTTCGAACAGCCTGTATGGGTAGGATTAAACAGGTAGTCCTCGATTTAGCGACCGTCATTGAGCCCGGAAATTTTACGTCGCCAAATGAGAAAGTTGCTAAGTTAAAAGACCTTTCTTGCTGCCGTTGTTAAGCGAACCGCTCCATGTGTGAAGTTAGCAGTGTGATTGTTAAGGGAGTCTGCCTTCCCCCGTTGAGTTTCACAGAATAACAAGAGTTAGAATAGAATAGAATGCAAAATGGAATGGAATGGAATGGAATCCGGAAGGGACCTTGGAGGTCTTCTAGTCCAACCCCCTGCTCAGCCAAGGAACCCTATACTACTTCAGACAAATGGTTATCCAATCTCTTCTTAAAAACTTCCAGTGTTGGAGCATTCACAACTTCTGGTGGCAAGTTGTTCCACTGGTGAATTGTTCTCATTGACAGGGAATTTCTCCTTAGTTCTAAGTTGCTTCTCTCCTTGATGAGTTTCCACCCGTCGCTTCTTGTCCTGCCTTCTGAATTTGCATGTCAGGAGGTCACAAAAGGAGATCACATGACCCCGGGGACACTGCAACCGTCATAAATATGAGCCAAGCGTCCGAGTTTTGATCACATGACCATGGGCATGCTGCAGTGGTGGGATTCAAATAATTTAACAACCGGTTTTCTGCCCTAATGACCAGCTGGGTAGGCGTGGCTTGGTGGTCATATGACCGTGTGGGCGTGGCCAACTCAACATCACTAGCGTCGATGGGCGCGTCGCCTTAGCTGTTACAATGTAACAAGGGTTAACCCGAGAGGCAGTTTCTGTAAGCAGGGCAATAAAAGATTAGGCTAGAAACACCACCAGAATGTTTCAGTTCCTTACAGGATTAGCCCTGTAAAGTGGTGGTGGGGAAAAATATTTCTTCCAACAACCAGTTCTCCGAACTGCTTAGAAAGTTAACAACCGGTTCTCCCGAATAGGTGCGAACTGGCTGAATCTCACCACTGGGATGCTGTAACGGTCATAAGACACTTTTTTAGTGCTTTTCTAACTCAGGTCACTAAACGAATGGTTGTAAAGTGGGTTGTTTTTTTTTTTTGAGTCAATGCCAAGTTGGATCAAACCATTCCCTCCTCTTTCATTGCCCAAGCAGCTCATATATAGGTAGTCCTTGATTTACAACGGTTCATTTAGTGACCCTTTGAAGTTAGAAGGGCACTGGAAAAAGTGACTTAGCACCCTTTTTCACACAACTGTTGCAGCCTCCCGGTGGTCGGTCGGTCGGTCGGTCGGTCGGTCTGCCTGCCTGCCTGCCTGCCTGCCTGCCTGCCTGCCTGCCTGCCTGCCTGCCTATCTATCTATCTATCTATCTATCTATCTATCTATCTATCTACCTACCTCTCCATCCAAATCCATCAAAATTCAGCCGCTTGTCAGCTGACTCATATTTATGACGGCTGTAGTGTCCCTCCGGTCACGTGATCCGCTTTTGCGACCTTTTGACAAGCCCAGTCCATGGGGGAAGCCAGATTTCACTTAACAACCGGATTACTAACTTTATCAACTGCGGTGATTCACTTAACAACTATGGCAAGTCATAGGTAAAGGTAAAGGTTCCCCTCGCACATACGTGCTAGTCGTTCCCGACTCTAGGGGGCGGTGCTCCTCTCCGTTTCAAAGCCGAAGAGCCAGCGCTGTCCGAAGACGTCTCCGTGGTCATGTGGCCGGCGTGACTCAACGCCAAAGGCGCACGGAACGCTGTTCCCTTCCCACCAAAGGTGGTCCCTATTTTCCTACTTGCCTTTTTTTACGTGCTTTCGAACTGCTAGGTTGGCAGAAGCTGGGACAAGTCACAAGAGCTCACCCCGTTACGCGGCACACTAGGGATTCGAACCGCCGAACTGCCGACCTTTCGATCGACAAAGCTCAGCGTCTTAGCCACTGAGCTACCGCGCGTCCCTTATGGCAAGTCATAAAATGGGGCAAAACTCACTCAACAATTGTGGTCACTGAGCAACGTAAATATTGGGCTCCATTGAGTTCTAGCTGTACTTTTCTGGTATCCTGCTCTTGGATATGGAGTTTCTAGAGCAGTGTTTCTCAACCTTGGTAGCTTGAAGATGGGTGGACTTCAACTCCCAGAATCCCCCAGCCAGCAGCGCTGGCTGGGGGATTCTG
>WNWU01011887.1:157-17280 GCA_012654045.1 Ptyas mucosa
GGCAAACTCACCATGGTCAACCCGCCATGGATAAACTCGCTGCAGGACAATTTAACAGTTCTATTTAATTATTTAAAATAAATATATATATATTTGCCATTCACTTTTCATTCTGTCCATCCTTTTGCATCTTTTCTATAATGATTTTATACCACCATTTCTTTGATATTAATGTAACTCTTATCCTGCAGTGAGTGGTACTGTGGCAACTTGGCCAAAGCAAGATGGCCAAGTGAGTTGGCCATGAAGAATTGTCATAGACCCCATTGTGGACTATGTTAATGTTTAAGAAAAGATGGAAACATTGTAAAGAATAACACATATTTGGATATAAATCTTCTCAAACTGTGTTCAATGTGGGTTTAACATTTTGTTCAGAAACAACTATAGATCAATTCTTTGTTACTGTTTGTTTGTTTGTTTGTTTGTTTGTTTATTTATTTATTTATTTAATTTTTATACCGCTCTTCTCCCGTGGGACTCAGGGCAGTGCACAGCTGAGATAAAAACATAACATATAAAATTTAAAAACAATTTAAAAAACATTAAACAATTTCAGCCCAGTAATTTAAAACAGCCCAATTAAAACCGAATTCAATTAAAACTGGGAGGAAGGGATCAAGGCAGCCCTGCTAGATGGAATAGGTGTGTTTTCAGGGTCCGACGAAAAGTCCAGAGGTCTGATATTGTGCGTATCTCAGGGGGTAGGTCATTCCAGAGGGCAGGCGCTGCCACAGAGAAGGCTCTTCCCCTGGGGGAGTCACCAGCCAACATTGTCTGGCCGACGGCACCCTGAGGAGGCCCTCTCTGTGCGAGCGAACTGGCCGGTGGGAGGCTATTGGCAGCAGAAGGCGGTCTCGCACGTACCCTGGCCCTAAGCCATGGAGCGCTTTAAAGGTGGTTACCAACACCTTGAAGCGCACCCGGAAGACCACAGGAAGCCAGTGCAGCTCACGCAGGAGAGGTGTCACATGGGAGCACCCCATCGCTCCCATAATCCTCCACGCAGCCACATTCTGGACTAACTGCAGCCTCTGGGTGCACCCCAGGGGGAGCCCCATGTAGAGAGCATTGCAGTAGTCCAGGCGGGAAGTGACGAGTGCTTGAGTGACCGTGCGTAGGGAGTCCCGATCCAGAAAGGGGCGCAACTGGCGTATCAGGCGAATCTGATAAAAAGCCCCCCTGGCCACGGCTGTCATGTGCTCTTCTAAAGACAGCCGTGTATCCAGGAGGACGCCTAAGTTGTGAACCCTCTCTGTGGGGGCCAATGATTTGCCCCCAATAGCCAGCGATGGCACCAGCTGGCTATATCGGGACGCCGGAAGCTACAGCCACTCGGTCTTGGAAGGGTTGAGTCGGAGCCTGTTTCTCCCCATCCCCGCACGGCCTCCAGACACTGGGACATCACTTCAAGGGCATCGTTGGGGTAGCCTGGGGTGGAGATGTACAGCTGAATGTCATCAGCATCACTGTCATCAGTGTTAATAATTGTTTTGTTTTATGTTTCCTTCCCAGAATATCCAATAGCTGGATGTGCTCGATTTTGCCTGATTACACCATACGAATCAAAATGTTGCAACTCTGACTATTGCAACTCAATTTTGCAACCAACTTAATCAGCACACGTTGATTAAAACAAATCATGCCAAACCAGTCTTATTTCATTCTTTGACAAAGTGACTAGTAGACTAGGGAAATGCTGTGGACATAGTATACTTAGACTTCAGCAAGGCATTTGACAAAGTAGATCACAACTTACTTCTTGGTAAGCTAAAGAAGAAAAGTGGGATAGACAGCATCACCACCAGATGGACTTGTAACTGGCTGACAAACTATACTCAACGAATAGTCCTTAATAGTTTGACATCTACATGGAGGGAAGTGAGCAGTCGGATACCCCAAGGCTCTGTCTTAAGCCAAGTTGTTAAGAAAATTTAGGAGGTTCCTTCTGGATCGTGATCCTTACTCACTTGCAAACACATCAAACAAACAAACGAGCCAGAGAGGAGTTTTAGAAAACTAAAACTAGTTTAATAGAAACAAACAAACAAATAAAACAAAGCTTATAAAAATACCAATAGTTATCTCTCTTCTTAGCAAAGGTCCATTCAACTCTCTTGGAGTTGAATCCATATGGTTTGAGCCCAGCTCTTCCTTCCTTCCTTCCTCAGAAGTAGTCCGGAGTGACTTCAGCTCAAGCGTGTGTGTGTGCTCAACTCAGCTTGCATCTCAGTAAGGTGAGTAGGTCAGAGGCCTGCTCTGCTCTGCTCTGCTCTGCTCTGAATGGCCGATGAGTGCTGTTAACGAGCAGCTGCTTAAATGCTGAGTCATGGTCAGTTAGAAAAGGTCCAGGAAAGCTCAGAGCCAAAGGCTGCAGTCTGATTGGCTCATTCAAATGTTAAAGCCAGGATCCAATCAGTAGATCACAGCAAACCTTGAGAGGAACTTACTCTCACAATCCCCTTCTCTGTGGCTATTGATTATAAATACATATACATACAAATCATTGGATACGTACATCACGATGGTAAATGGTACACTTTTATATAACCATAGATACCTTATCTAGGATATATTGATGTTGATCCCGGGGTGTGAGTATGTCTGCTTCCTGTTCCTTGGTCTCGCAGAAAACTGTCCTAATGAAAGCTGTCCTTGACAATTGCCTGACATGCTTATGCTTAATGTCAATGTGATGTGACCTTTGCCCCACAGCATCAGCCTGCGATATGTTGATAGCAGCCATGTTGTCCCCATGAATGTCTATGGGATATACTGGTTCTTTCCACAAGTTCGTTAAGAGATCATCAAACCATATCAGATCATATACATATTCTGCCTCAGCAGTGGAAGTAGCAATTCTGTTTACCTGAGTACCAATGAATAGGACTTCCATTCAAAAATATGACATAACCTGAGGTACTCTTTCTGGACTTAAAGTCTCCTGCCCAGTCTGCATCTGAATAGCAGTATAAACTCAGTTTGTCTGATATGTCTGGTTCTAACCTAAGGGAATGGTTTACAGTGCTCTTTAAATACCTTAGAACCCTTTTAATCCCATTCCAGTGATATTGAGTGGGATTCTCAGAGTGTCTGGACAAAACATTTACGGTCAGGCTGATATCTGGCCTTGTCCAGCCTGCTATATACAACAACGATCCTATCACTGATTTATAAAGTGTCTTTTGTTCGAAAGCTGTGCTTTCAACATGCATAATCTTGAGAAAATCTGTTTGCATAGGGGTGTCACAAGGTTTGGCCTCTGTCATGTTCCATCTTTCGATCAATTCCATGATCTTATCCTGCTGAGAAAGTTCAAACCCCTTCTCAATTTTTACAAATTGGACTCCTAAGAACTTATCAATTCGACCCAGAGGTGTTAGGGCAAATTTCTTACTTAACTCATTAGAGAACACCTTGCATCTGTTCTCAGACTTGCAGATATACAAGATATCATTCACATAAACCAAGATTGTTTCCTTAGTACCCTGGTAGTTTCTAATGAACACACATTCATCAGCTGATGAAGCTATAAAACTCATTTGTTTTAAACTTTTGGTAAGACATTCATACCACCTCCTGCCAGATTGTTTAAGACCATATAGACTTTTGTTCAAAAGCCAAACATCACCTTCCTGATGATTTACACCCCCTGAGGAACCCTGACATATAGTTTCTTATCTAACTTAGCATGCAAGTAAGCAGTCTGTATATCAAATTGATACACGTTCTCTCCTTGAATGGCGGCTATGGTGAGTGCTGTCTTCACACTCTTTGGGCGCACTGTGGGTGAGAAGATGTCAACGTAATCATCAGGGAACCTTTGTGAAAAGCCATGTGCAACCAATCTCGCCTTATAAATGAACTTCCCATTATCAATAGGTTTCTTCTTAAAGACCCATCTAGTACTAATTACCTTCTTGTCCTTTGGTAATTCTGTTGGTGTGAATACCTCTAGTTTTTCAAACTTACCAATTCAGTATCCATTGCAGCATGCCAATTTTGTTGTTCTCTATCAGATAGAGGCAACACATCCTCATACCTCTGGGGTATGACTGAAACCTGGTCAACAGAACTGACAAAACCTTCATACTTGTTTGGCTTCTTGCCCCTAGTGGACCGAACTGGCCTACTTACTGGTTCTTCATCTACATCAGAACTGTCTGATGAGTTGTCCTCCTCATTGCTATCATTTTGAACCTTTAAAGTGGAGTGCCCTTCTTTCCAGGCTACTCCTGCTCTCTAATATACCCTTTAAAGGTGTGGGGGATACAAGTTCCTCAACATCCTCAAAACCAGATGTATCACTATCACTAGATAGCTTTTCCCATGCATCTTCCACCTGTTGGTCCAGATCATGAGGAGGGTTTTGAGTCAGGATCTCATTAGCGTGGATCCTGCTCCAATTTGTGCTTTCATAAAAGGTGGCTGACCTGGATATTACTATTCTCCTGTCTGAGTCCACAAACCTAAAGGCCTTAGAACCTGTCTCATAGCCAACGAACCTCAGTTGGACTGAGACTCTATCCCCCTTCTTTCTAAGTTCCTTTGGGATGTGGACATCGGCCATCACTCCAAATATTTTTTTCACTAAAAATGTGAATAAAAAAATAAAATAAAAAATACATGAAGATGCATCAATCTTGGCTTATGGCCATACACTATCTCATATGGAGTCTTTTGCACCACACTGGACCATACCCGATTGAGAGTGTAATTTACATACAGAGCTGCTTCCGCCCAATATGAATAGTCTAGGTCAGCGTCCTCAAGAGCGCATCTCATCATTGACTGCAGTACACCATTCCTTCTTTTAACAACTCCATTCTGAAATGCGGAGTAAGGTGCAGTCCGTAAAGGGACTATACCCTTTTCCTTCAGCCAACCAGAGAACTGGGCTGAATTAAACTCAGTTCCTCTGTCGGTCAAGATCTTCTGAATATTGACCTTGTGCTGGTTCTCAATCAAACTGCAGAACTCCTTAAACTTAGATAAGGCCTGATCCTTGGATTTAAGAAGATAAACAAATCCAAATCTGCTATGGTAATCAACAATTGTCAGGAAGTAACGATTCTTACCAATGGAGGGTTTCAAAGGACCTACCAAGTCCATATGTACCAACTGGAATATGTGTTCAGAATATCTCTGAGACTTCCTGGGTGCGGGCTTCGTTTTGGATTTTGCGCTTCTGCAAATAGAACAATCTAGAAAGATGTTACAATCCTTAATCCTAACTACATTTGAACATTCAGACATCTTTTGCACAATAGGAAAACTCATATGACCCACAATGCATAAGGTGAGCACACTCATCATGTAATGGTTTGCCAATAGAAATTGAATTGGCGTTGTCAGGCTCCTCACCATTTTGTTCAAGATTAAAACGTACATACTTTTTACACTTTAAAATATTTCTACAATTACCATTAAAACTCCTCTTTTCTTGAGTACCTTTGAAATCACCATCTGATTCCAACTCGGATTCATCATTGCTGTCAAAAGTGGTGACATTGTTACTAACATCAAATTCCTCAGCCCTTATAATGGGGGAATAATAGGGTAAACCATTAATCTTCAACACTTCCCCAACCACACATTTATCGTTGGTAACAACAGCAATTCCTCCTGTAAACAACACTTCTATTTTGGTATCCTCACTTATCCTCATAGTGCTGAGCAAATTATGATCAATCTCAGGTACATATAAAACACCACCAACCTCCCCAAGCCCGGGGATAAAAACCTTCCCAATACCAGTAACTCTTGCCCTTTTACCGTTGGCAACTTTGACCATAGACTTATGTTCTTCCAACTCAGTAAACAATTTCCGATCGCTTACAATATGTCTATTTGCCCCACTATCCAACAGCCACAATTGCTCACATTGCTTTCTAGAGAGTTTTGATACAACCGTTTCAACTACAGCAGCAAAATTAGTAGTAAACTTAAACTTATCCCTTTTGTCATCTTTCTTTGGCCATTTACCCCTTCTCTTGCTGGAAGGGTTACCTTGTGGCTTTCTATGTGGGGTAGGTGATCTCCTTCTATACCTATCACCTGAAGGTGCCCTCTGGCATGCCCTCACGTTAGCATTACATGGGCAATCCCTTTTGTAATGATCCCTGGATCCACAATTAAAACATTCCCCAACAGTGTACACGTTATGAGGGCTATTGGACCTTCTTGGTGGTCTCTCCTTCTTATGGAAGGCCGCCCTGTCCTTCCTTAAGTTATCCTCTGCAATAAGTTTACCAGACAGGACTTCCAGGGACATATCCTCATAGCTGGTATTATCCAATTGGGAAATAAAGTTATCCCAGCTACAGTCTAAAGAATTGATAATAATGCTAATTAAACTCTGTTCAGATACAGGTTTCCCCACTCATGATCAATTCTTCTCTCATCATGTTAAGCTCACACAGGTGTTTGTTCATATCCATACCCGGTTTCAACTTAGCAGAGTGGAACTCCCTGGAAATCCTGCTAGTTGCATTTGAGTTTTTACAGCAAAAGAGGTTAAACAATTTTTCCCAAACCTCACATATGCTTAAGTCATGGAGAATACTCGGGTACAGTGCTGGATCAGTTGACAATAATAATATACAAAAGGCCTTATGATGCAACAAGTCAATCTCCAGAGTCCAAGGTTTAGAAGGAGGCTCTAATAATAATGATAACACATTTTCTTTCATTAATATTACCTGTATATCTTTTACCCATTCCTTTAAGTTTTTACCATTAATATTGAGAGCTTTAAAACCAGGCGGCAAAATGCTGGCACTGGTTGGCATGGAGACAGGAAGCTGTTGCTGTCCATGATGTTGCAAACTCCAGAATGGACAATATGGCATTGATATTGAAGCAGCTGGCTTGAAAGCTACTTGCCGGCTGCTCAAAAATTGCTCTTCCCTAGTGGAAGGGGTTGGAGCACCAAACTGGGCATGCTCACAACTCATTTTTGCCTGGACACCAAGATGCGAAAATCTCCTTAGCCGCTCCACAGCAGAAAGCCTCTGACTGGCCTCTGGGACCTCAACCTCAGTTGGTGCAGTCCCAGAAATCGCTGCAAAAGCTGGAGATGCCATAGGAGGACCCACTGCGCCTGAAACAGGCAAGAAGCAAGTCACAGTCATTGAGGGGGTGTCAATACAGGCCGTTGTCATGTGCTGGATAAAAGATAGCTGGAAATTTAGCCCCAAAAGCCGCTGTTAAAACTTCTATCGCATTTGCAATTTCCAGTTCGGTGGATGAACTTCTTAAGCCATCAATAGCTGGTTGGGCAATAGGTGGCGCCATATAACTTGGTCACCCTGAATTGGAGTTTGACCAGGCACTACGCCGTTTGGTGGGAAATTTAAAATGGACAGTCTATTGTTTCCCACCCTCAGCTCAGAGTCAGTAAAAGGGGTTACAGGACAGGATTGGGTATCTCTTACCAGTCTAGCATCATCCTGGGTTTCTCTCCTGTCCCTGCCGCTGTTTCCATGGCCACAAACTGCAATAAGGCACTAATATCAGCAATTGGGTCCTCACTTGTTTCTGGCAAGCCAAAGAATTGAAGTATCGCTATTCTCATTTCTTCCTTTCCTCCCAAATTCACATTTGAGGCCAGAAGGGGCGTCCCTCTGGTCTTATTTCTGGGGATGGAAGGCATTTAACAGCAAACAATTCAAGAGCTGGGGTGCTTGCTTCCAAAGCCGTCACCCCCTTGCTCTCCTGCTGAGTTGGTGCCTGGAGCACTTCAGTTGATATCTTCCTGGTTTCGGCTTCCATCAGTCTGCTTTGTTGTACTTTGCTTCTAGTGGAGGCTTGAGTTACAATCTTCCCTTTTCGGGTTGGCTTAATCATAGACATGCTTGTTTAGTGTATTGCAATGTGAATTGGGTCCAGAACCAAGGTCCAAAACCATCCTCTGCTACCAATTGTTAACAAAATTTAGGAGGTTCCTTCTGGATCGTGATCCTTACTCACTTGCAAACACATCAAACAAACAAACAAGCCAGAGAGGAGTTCTAGAAAACTAAAACTAGTTTAATAGAAATGAACAAACAAATAAAACAAAGCCTATAAAAATACCAATAGTTATCTCTCTTCTTAGCAAAGGTCCATTCAACTCTCTTGGAGTTGAATCCATATGGTTTGAGCCCAGCTCTTCCTTCCTTCCTTCCTCAGAAGTAGTCCGGAGTGACTTCAGTTCAAGCATGTGTGTGTGTGTGTGTGCTCAGCTCAGCTTGCATCTCAGTAAGAAGTAGGTCAGAGGCCTGCTCTGCTCTGCTCTGCTCTGAATGGGCGATGAGTGCTGTTAATGAGCAGCTGCTTAAATGCTGAGTCATGGTCAGTTAGAAAAGGTCTGGGAAAACTCAGAGCCAAAGGCTGCAGTCTGATTGGCTCATTCAAATGTTCAAGCCAGGATCCAATCAATAGATCACAGCAAACCTTGAGAGGAACTTACTCTCACACAAGTACTCTTCAATATCTTCTTAAATGATTTAGAATAGTGAATAGAAGGGGAGTTTATCAAATTTGCAGCTGATACTAAGCTGGCAGGAATAGCTAACACCCTAGATGATAGGCTCAAGATCCATCTGGATCTTGATAGACTTGAACAATGGGCCCTAACTAACAAAATGAAATTCAATGTAGAGAAAAGTAAAATCTTACACTTAGGCAAAAATAACCAAAATTACATATATAGATTGGGAGAAACCAGGCTTAATAGCAATAACTGTGAGAAGGATCTTGGAGTCTTAAGTGGATAACTAATTAAATATGTGTTAGCGGCAGCCAAAAAAGCCAACGTAATCCTAAATTGCATTAACAGAGGGTTGCAATCAAGATCAAGTGAGGTACTAATACCGCTCTATAAGGCCCTAGTAAGACCACACCTAGAATATTGCATCCAGTTTTGGTCACCACACTGATAAAAAAGAGGTTGAGACTCTAGAAAAAGTGCAGAGAAGAGCAATAAAGAGGATTAGGGGCAGTGGTGGGCTTCAAAATTTTTGCTACTGGTTCGGTGGGCGTCGCTAGGTGGTGAGGCATGTGACTGAGTGGGTGTGGCCAGCTTGATGTCACTCATGCCCACATCCACTCAGTCATATGAGCCCCCCACCTATCCACGCCCACAGGAATTTTTTTTGGAATTTCCACCTATCTACCCCCGCCCTCCATTCACCAGTCGCCACCGTTTTTCCAACTTTAGCAGCTCCAGCCATAGCCCTCCTTCCTCCCCCACCACTGCCTCTTTGTTGGGCTTGCTTACCTTCCACGGCGGTTGGTCTGGAAGGCAAGCTGACCAGAGTTTTCGGCAGCCCCCAGCCAACAGCCGCTGCTGGAAAATGGCTGGCAAGCCACCAAAAAGTACCAGAGGTGGTGGAAAAAACTGCTGCCATCACTGCCATGTTCTTTGCGCATGCACATCCCATTGGACTGGCAAGGCAATGGATGTGTGTGCATGAAGAAAATGGTGGCAATGAACATGGCGGGTTGGGTGAGCGAGCAGAGACGGGGGGACCAGTTTGGGGGCGTGCTCCAATCCCTGACAGGCCTAAGCATAATCACCTATCCATGTATTCCAGTCCCAGGTTCTGATCCCCTTCTAAACCTATAATGGGCTGAGATGATGTACAGTAACTGGGAGGAGAAAGTCCCACAGATAGGGTTAGACCTCATCCGATGTCCCGCTTAAGCAGGAAACTCTATACCATTTCAGTAAAATGTTATCCAATCTCTTCCTAAAAATCTCCAGTGATGGAGTGCCCATCATTTCTGCAGGCAAGTCAGTCCACTGATTAATTGTTCTCACTGTTAGGAAATTTCTTCTTAGTTCCAGGTTGCTTCTCTCCTTTATTAGTTTCCATCCACTCTTTCTTGTCCTCCCTTCTGGTTTTTGGAGGGTAGGTTGATCCCCCCTCTTCTTTCGGCAGTGCCTTAGATATTGGATTAGATTTAGATTTAGATTTTATTGAATTTCTATACCGCCCTTCTCCCAAAGGACTCAGGGCGGTGTACAGCCATATTAAAACACATATAAACTCATAAAAGTTAAAAAGAATTTAAAAAATGAATATATAAAAATTTGGCCCACAAAATTAAAAACTAACAAACACCCAATTTAAAATTCATATTAAGCCAGCCCGGCTTGTTGGAACAAAAGAGTCTTCAGGGCACGGTGAAAGGTATGCAGGTCAGGGATCATATGAACCTCTAGAGGCAGCTCATTCCAGAGGGCTGGTGCCCCCACAGAGAAGGCTCTCCCCCTGGGTATCACCAGTCGACATTGTTTGGCCAACGGCACCCTGAGGAGTCCCTCTCTGTGGGAGCGTATTGGCCGGTGGGAGGCTATCGGTGGCAGAAGGCAATCTCGTATGTACCTTGGTCCTAAGCCATGGAGCACTTTAAAGATGGTGACCAACACCTTGAATCGCACCCAGAAGACCACCAGGAGCCAGTGCAGCTCGTGCAGGAGAGGTGTTACATGGGTGCACCATGTCGCCCCCATAATCACCCATGTGGCCGCATTCTGGACCAGTTGGAGCCTCCAAGTGCTCTTCAAGGAGAGCCCCATGTAGAGAGTGTTACAGTAGTCCAGACGTGATGTGATGAGGGCATGAGTGACCGTGCGCAGGGCATCCCGGTCCAGAAAGGGATGAAACTGGTGTATCAGCCGAACCTGATAAAAAGCTCCCCTGGCCACCGCCATCATATGATCTTCCAAGATCAGCCGTGCATCCAGGAGAACACCCAAGTTGCGAGCCCTCTCTGAGGGGGCCCAGACCTCACCCCCAATAGTCAGCGATGGGACCAGCTGACTATACCGGGACACTGGGAACCACAGCCACTCGGTCTTGGAAGGGTTGAGTCTGAGCTTGTTTCTCCCCATCCAGATCTGCATGGCCTCCAGGTACTGGGACATCACGTCAAGGGCATCATTGGGATGGTCCGGGGTGGAGATGTACAGTAATCTGGGTGTACAGATTACTACGTGTCACCCCAGTCCTTCTTCTCGTTAAATAAGATCTATCCAATTCCTGCAAACATTCTTCATGTTTTCGCCTCCAGCCCTCTAATCATCTTTCTTGCTCTTCTCTACACTGTTTCCAGAATCTCAACATCTTTTTTACATTGTGGTGACCAAAAGTGAATGCAGTATTTCAAGCGTGGCCTTACAAGGCCTTATAAATTGGTATGAACACTTCACGTGATCTTGATTCTATTCCTCTGTTTATACAGCCTAGAACTGTGTTGGCCTTTTTGCCTGCTCTAGCACACTGCTGGCTCATATTTGAGTGATTGTCCACTAGGGCTCCAAGACCCCTCTTGCAGTTACTCCTATTGAGCCAGGTACCACTTATTCTAGTGGACTTATTGTTTTCTTATTGCCCAAGACTGTTGTTTGGGGTAGATTTGTTTTATTGCAGTCCGTTCGCCCCATCTTTGCTCTTCCCACCACATAAATATTTATTGTCATTGCAGTCTCTCTCAGAAAAATATGCAATGCAAAATTAGTTCAGTCCTTCTCTTCCCCATTGTAGGACCCACCACAGCTAGTCTCCTCGTGAAAGCATCCCTCTTGACTACAAACAGTTTTCAAAAGAACTTTGATTAAGGGACAATCGTTGCAGTAAAGCCAAGTGGAATCTAACTGTCCCGCACAAATCTCCAAGCTTTTCTTCCCCCTTGGCCCCAACCACCCCCTTCCCAAATCCACTGGCAGCCAATGTAAAGTCACAGGGATTTTCTTGAGAACTCTCAGGCACAGAAGAGGTAACAGGTCATCCTTAGAACCTGGACACCTTGGAGAAAGGAAGGAAGTGGCTGGGAGAAAGTCCATCCCATTTCCAAGATGATTCCCCCTCTCCAATTCCCATGCGGTTACAGCAAAAGTGAAAGCATGCAAAGAATGCTCCCCCCAGAGCCTCCTCCTCCATCAGAATGGCAACACCCCAGAAATCTGACACACAGATTTCTCCTGGTTTCTGGTCACGTCTGCTTCTGATCCTCCCCAATTGCCTTTCCCCGACCTACATTTTGGTTCTTCAGGCTGACTGGATATCGAAGTTACAGAATTGTATGAAAGGACTTTGAGGAAATGCTTTAATTGCCAGACTTAGTGTACCTCAAAAATTTTACTACCGGTTCTGTGGATTGTGGCTTGGTGGGCATGGCTTGGTGGGCATGGCAGGGGAAGGATACTGTAAAATCTCCATTTCCTCCTGATCAGCTGGGACTTGGGAGGCAGAGAAGAGATGGGGGCCAGTCAGAATTTTTACTACCGGTTCTCTGAACTACTCAAAATTTCAGCTACCAGTTCTCCAGAACTGGTCAGAACCTGCTGAAATGCACCTCTGGGCCGGATGCCACGATCTTAGTTTTCTTAATGTTGAGTTTCAAGCCAACTTTTGCACTCTCCTTCTTCACCCACATCAAGAGGCTCTTTTGTTCATCTTCGCTTTCTGCCATTAGAGTGGTATCATCTGCATATCTGAGGTTGCTGATATTTCTCCCAGCAATCTTTTGATTCATCTAGCCCTGGCTTTTTCATGATGTGCTCTGTGTATAAGTTAAATAGGCAGGGCAACAGTATACAGCCTTTTGAACCAATCAGTGGTTCTGTGTTCAGTTATCACTGTTGCTTCTGTTGTGGCTCTGAAGAGCCCATAAGCCCATCTTATTGGAGGAAGAAGGCTCCGAACATGAAGGAGAGGAGCCGGCCAGGCCTCCCTCTCCAGGACCCTCCTCTCTGGCAATGCCTCAGGTGTCGGCCGACAGAGAGGAGATTGGCCAGGAGCCAGGTGTTTCCAATCAGTCAGATAGCGACGCCAGTGTTAAGTCGTGGCTGGATCCATGCCAGCGTCAGCGATATAAATGTACGCAGCAGAAGAGGAAGCATGCCAGAGATTAAGCTGAGTCATTGGACCACACCCCACAGGCTATAAAAGGGAGTGTGGTGCCCATTCAGACTCTGTGACAGACAAAGCAAAACTTCTGGCAAGTCACTTTGCACAATGCCTAATCTGCTGAAGGTTTCATGTACGAGCTGGACTGTTTTAAAACTGTGTGTATTCATTTGTGTTATCTGGTGGAGGAACAACCCCTCCTTCTTGTAGTAAAGTACTTGGCAGTCAGTTACCGTGTCACTGCCAAGTTTCTGATAACTGACATTGTGTGTTTTGAGCAGTTCTTTAACCCTCAGCTGGCTGTTTGTGTGTGTGTGAGAGACGGGAACCGAACAGCTTCTTGACCCGCATATAAGTTTCTCAAGAGACAAATAAGATCGACTGGTACTCCCATCTCTTTAAGAACTTGCCACAATTTGTTGTGATCCACACAATCAAAGACTTTAGCATAGTCAATGAAGCAGAAGTAGATGTTTTTTTTTGAACTCCCTAGCTTGCTCCATGATCCAGTGTATGTTGGCAATTTGATCTCTAGTTCCTCTGCCTCTTTGAAATCCTGCCTGTACTTCTGGTAGTTCTCGATCCACATACCGCTGGAGCCTAGCTTGTAGGATTTTGAGCATAACTTTACTAGCATGTGATATGAGTGCAATGGTGCGATAGTTTGAACATTCTTTGGCATTGCCTTTCTTTGGAATTGGAATGTAAAGTGACTTTTTCCAATCCTGTGGCCACTGTTGAGTTTTCCATATTTGCTGGCAAATTGAGTGTAGCCCTTTTACTGCATCGTCTTTTAAGATTTTGAATAGCTCAACTGGAATACGGTCACCTCCACTAGCTTTGTTGTTGTTCAGATTTCCTAAGGCCCATTTGACTTCACATTCTAGGATGTCTGTCTCAAGGTCAGTGACCATCCCATCTTGGTTATCAGGGATGTTAAGTTCATTCTTGTATAGTTCTTCTGTGTAATTTTGCCACCTCTTCTTAATCTCTTCTCCCTCTGTTAAGTCCCTGCCATTTTGGTCCTTTATCATGCCCATCTTTTCATGAAATGTTCCCTTCATATCTCCAATTTTCTTGAAAAGATGTCTGTCCTCTCTACTCCATTGTTTTCTTCTATTTCTTTGCACTGTTCATTTAAGAAGGCATTCTTATCTCTTCTAGCTATTCTCTGGAATTCTGCATTCATTTGGGTGTATCTTCTCTTTCTCCGTTGCCTTTCACTTCCCTTCTTTCCTCAGCTATTTGCAAAGCTTCCTCAGACAGCCATTTTGCTTTCTTTCTTTTTTTTTCTGTTTCAAGTTTTTATTTTATATTGTTTATACACATCAATGCATGAATAGTGTGATATCTAGGTATCATACATTTCAGTACAATAAACATAATGTTACTACTCCTGGTTATTACATTTCATTTTCATAGTTTCATATACACATATCTTTTACTATCACCCTTCAATTCTAAACCTTCCCTTTGTTCTTTCATACACCTTCATGTCAATATATCTATCTATCTATCTATCTATCTATCTATCTATCTATCTATTTATTATTATTCTCCTCTTATTTCTATCTCAATTTTATTTTGCTTCCCCCCCCCCTTCCAATATCACTATAATATTCAAAGAGGTGTTTTTCCCCAGTTCCTTTAGTTGACTCTTCACATCAATTTGAGCCTTGGTAGTACAGTGGTCTAATGCACCCTGTTATTAAGATCAGCTGCTTGCAATTATTGCAGGTTCGAATCCCACCAGGCTCAAGGTTGACTCAGCCTTCCATCCTTTCTAAGGTAGGTGAAATGAGGACCCAGATTGTGGGGGCAATAAGCTGACTTTGTATAAATATACAAAAGTGTGAAGGCTATTGCTTAATGCACTGTAAGCCGCCCTGAGTCTCCGGAGAAGGGTGGCATATAAATAAATAAATAAAAAATTATATCAAAAATTCATCCTTCAGTCTTTCATTATTCATTGCCTCAATGTACACTCCTAGTACCAATCACAATCATTAATACATAATTCTATAATATAGAGTATAATTCAGGGGTGAAATCTAAAATTTGTTACTACCGGTTCTGCGGGTGTGGCTGGGGGGGGGGTAATGTGACTGGGTGGGCATGGCCAACTTTTTTTTTTTACTTTTAAAAGCATTTTTTCTACAACCTTAAGAGGTTGCAGAAAAAAAATGCTTTTAGAAGCCTCTGACGATCAGGCAACTCAGGTGGGATCGTCAGAGTCTTTTGAAAGCATTGTTTTACAACCTCTTTGCGGAAGAGATTGTTTAAAAAATGCTTTTAAAAGTAAAAAAAAGCCTCTGATGATCACGTGGCTCAGCTGGGATCGTCAAAGGCTTTTAAAAGAAAAAAAAACACCTTTTTTTCTTTTAAATGCCTCTGACGATCCAAGTTGAGTTGCCTGATCGGCAGAGGCTTTTTAAAAAAAATCAGCTTGGATCATTAGAGGCATTTAAAAGAAAAAAAGCCTCTGCTGATCAGGCAACTCAGCTGGGATCACCAGAGGCTTTTAAAGGCATTTTTTTCCCTACAACGTCTTCGGCCAAAAGGGTTGCAGAAAAAAATGCTTTGAAAAGCCTCTGACGACCCCAGCTGAGCCATGCGATGATCAGAGGCTTTTTTTTTTTTACTTTTAAAAGCATTTTTTCGGCCAAAGATATTGTAGAAAAAATGCTTTTAAAAGTAAAAAAAGGGGCCTCTGATGATCACGCGGCTCAGCTGGGCATTGAGGGCGCAGGGATTTTTGCTATCGGTTCTCCGAACCACCCACCACCATCGCTACTGGATCGGGCGATCCGGTCCAAACCAGGAGCATTTCACCCCTGGTATAATTCTATTAACAGTTAAAATAAGAGACAAAACTAAAATGTTAAGAAGTGGGATGGGGATTTTGAAAAATATATGCTGTAAATGAAGAAATAAGATAATTAATTGATGTTGTTGTAATAAATTAGGAATTAAGGGTGGTAGACATACTGTTCATGTATTATGTATTAAAAAGAGATTAAGATAAGATAAAAATATGGAAAAAGAATATTATGGCCGAAATTGGAGATATGTAAAATGTACTGGGGGAGTGGGGGGTGGAAGAGAGATGAAATAACAAGACATGGAGAATAATGATGAATTTGTGATAAAGAATTATATAAAAGGGATGAATATGGAAAAAGCGGGAAGATTGGAATAGATTATAAAAAATAATTTATATAAAATGTATAAGATGTGACCCGGTCAATACTCTGTTCATAAAATATGTATGATGAAAGAAAATTTTTAATAAAACTTGTTTACAAAAAAAAAGTAGTTAGGCAGTTCCCTTTTCGGCAGCAGATGGCACTCTCGTTTCAGTCTGCTCAGCCTCTCTACGATGTTATTAGTAAGTACGATTTAATTATTTTAAATTGTAGGTCTGAGAATTGAGCAATGTTAGAAAAATAAAGTTTGGGATTGTAATTCCAGTGTTAAAAATCCATTTCTAACAATTTTTCCCTGCTGTGATGTATAAACAGCTTTGACCCCTTGCATCAAATTCTCACCAAAGTCCACTTCTTCCAGGATCAGAAACCTGACGGCCCAATTTAGGATGTCAAAGGACACGTCTCTCTTAAGCTCAGTTACACCTTAAAGTACATCCAGAAAGGGCATTAAAATAGCTCTTCAATTTTGAAGCTAAGATTCTTCCTATGTATATGTTGATGTCTCAAAGTGACTAATTTAATTAACATGCTTTGACTGAGAATTGCATGGAGGAACTTGGAGCAAATCCTTTAATTCTCAGACTTTCTCCACTCCAAAGCTTAATAGATCTTAAAGGAGGAACTTCAACTACTGATTCAAGGCAAAGTTTGCACACTTAGACAGCAATCTTTGAACGTTACCGTTGTGCTCAAAGTGAGGATGAGAGGCAAAGATTTGTATGATTTGTATGATCTGCACCAACTAAAGTTCCATTATATCCCCCACCTCATTGTTCATGGTTTCTCCCCTTGCCCTCTCCCTGTGCCTATTTTGATGCTTTGGGTTGACTGACTGAGCTACTAAGCCTTGGCTAAAGAGTTTTGTTGTACCTCCAAATACAAGAGGGCTTAAGAGGGATGTGTACCTGTCTTTGCTTATGCAAGGCAAACATTCCACACTGTGCCAAACTATTGAACTATTTGTATCATCCCTATCAGCGTGCCAAAGGCATAAGCCATGAACAGGGATGTGGCA
>WNWU01011889.1:0-10002 GCA_012654045.1 Ptyas mucosa
GTTCTATTCTATTCTATCAAAACTTGCAAAGAAAAAAAGCCCCCATATTTATTTGGGAGGGGGGAGAGAGGCAGAAAATGCTCTCTGTAGGCCATACATGGTAGTGATAAACGATGTTGGGACGCCAAAACGCCTGCCTTCTTTTGTGCTTTTTCTATACAAGGAAGTTTTCTCCGGGAGGCTTTTAGCCCCGCTTGGGAAAAAAATGAAAGACCCTTTTTCCCGCAAAGGCCATCAACCTGAAAGGTGGAGGGGGGGCCTGGGGGGAAGCGGGTGGAGGGAAAGAGATATGCCAAGAATGCCCAACCAGGAATGGGTGTGTAATCTCCACTCGTGGTATCAACGCTGGAGATCCCGGCGACATGAAATCATTGACTTGTGACTCGCATGCCTCCGAGAACAGGCCGCTTTTGCCCCGTGACACCTAATAAAGAGAATCTTCTCTTTTGGAAAAACGCAGCATGCCAGCCGCGGCGCTGGAATGCGCTTTCCAGATAACCCGGGAAAGCAAAGCTCGCTTCCGAAGGGTATATAAGAACTCGCGGCGAGAGACAGAGAGACAGAGAGACAGAGAGAGACAGAGAGAGAAGGTTAAGAAGCCCACTCTGAAAACAGCCGACTCTTGATCTCCAAGGATGGATGCTAAGGGTTCAATCCTCACTGTGGTCTCCTTGGTGTTTTTTCTCGGGTTCCAGCATCCGGCGGCTCACCCCATCCATAGCCTCAGCCCGGCCGAGGAGCTAGAGAACATGGAGGTAAGAGAACGAGCTTCTTGGGATCTTGATCTGGATTTGGGGAATTATCCAGCAGGCAAGAGCGGCAATCAATTTGTCTGATATGGTGTAGGTGACTCCGGCTTGAGGAGCTGGGGGTTGGGCTAGAAGATCTCTGAGGTCCCTATTTATTTATTAGTTCGATTTATATGCGCCCTTCTCCGGAGACTCAAGGTTGCTTACAATGCGTTAAAAGCAATAGCCTTCATACTTTTGTATATACCTGCTTAGTAGGGCTTTTTTGGGGCCCCCCTAAGCGGTGTTCTATTTTATACAAAGTCATCTTATTGCCCCCACAATCCGGGTCCTCATTTTAACCTACCTCGAAAGGCTGCAAAGTGGAGTTAACCTTGAGCCTGGTGAGAATCGAACTCGCAGTAATTGCAGGCAGCTGGCAGCTAAGCGCTACTTTAACAGCAGTTTAGTCCGCTGCGCCACCAAGGCCCTCCCAGCTCTTTTCTGTTATTTCCCCCTTGCAAGCCTCTTAGGAGAGGATTCTTTCAGGAGCGGCTATTACTCGTGGGGAACCCAGGTTCAGGAGCAGTCTACCTTAAAGGAACACCAGTCGATTTCATACCCAGGTCGCAAATTAGCTGACTCCATTGGAAGCAGGGAGTTGATGTGGGAAGGCGAAGGGTGTTCGCCTTCGGCAGAAAAAAGCTGGTGTGTTTTAGCTGGATATCAAAGAGATCGGACAAGCATCTATCGGAAATGGAATAGGGTCTCCTGCTGGAAGAGGGGGTGGGAGTAGAAGACCTCTAAGGTCCCTTTGGATTCTGTTCTTCTCAATGGCTTCTCAATGGCTCCAGAAAGCAGGACTAGCACCAATGTAAAGGAGGTTTTGTAAAAAAAAAATTGGGAGACACTCCTAAAAAAAACACGTTCTCCCTTTCCTTCAAATTATTTTCAGGCAGAGTGGGAGCATCAACAGTTAAGGATCCCAAAACAGAGAAAGAGAGGGGATTTTTCCTTATATTCTTATAAACAAGGGGGATCAACATTCGGGGCCAGTCAAATATGCCCCAAGACTTGCCAGTTTCAGGTCTATTTTTTTCTCTAGTTTGCTTCAAAATGCAAATTCCTGACTCTTCTGGGCAATTTTGACTATCAGAATCAGAATCGGAATCGAGCTGGGAGGGACCTTGGAGGTCTTCTAGTCCAACCCCCTTGTTCGGGGAGGAGACGCTATACCATTTCAGACAAGTGGCGGTCCAGTCTCTTCTTAAAAACTTCCAGTGATGGAGCACCCACAACTTCTGGTGGCAAGCCGTTCCACTGGTTAATTGTCCTCACTGTTAGGAAGTTTCTCCTTAATTCCAGGTTGCTTCCCTCCCTTGATTAGTTTCCATCCGTTGTTTCTTGTCCTGCCTTCTGGTGCTTTGGAAAATAAATAAATTGTGGCAGCCTCTTAAATAACTGGCATACTGCTATCGTGTCCCCACTAGTCCTTCTTTTCACTAGACTAGCCATACCCAGTTCCTGCAACCGTTCCTCATGTATTTTAGTTTCCAGGCCCTTAACCATCTTAGCTGATCTTCTTTGCATTTTTTCCCAAAGACTCAACGCTTTTTTTTTTTTTTTGCAACGTGGTGACCAAAACTGGATGTGCTATTCCAGTTGTGGCCTTAACCAGTGGTGAAATCCAATTTTTTTTTTTTTACTACCGGTTCTGTGGGTGTGGTGTGGCGGGCATGGTAGGGGAAGGATACTGCAAAATCCCCATTCCCATCCCACTCTGGGACCAGCCAGAGGTGATATTTGACGGTTCTCTGAACTACTCAAAATTTCCACTACCGGTTTTGCAGAACCTGCTGGATTTCACCCCTGGTCTTAACTAAGGCTATACAATGCGGCTCGAGCAGCTATATCTTGCTTAAACTGAAATCACATTTTTGTTGTTGTTAGTTGCGAAGTTGTGTCTGACCCATCGCGACCCCATGGAGGATGTTCCTCCAGGCCTTCCTGTCCTCTACCACCCTCCGGAGTCCGTTTAAGCTCACGCCGAGTGCTTCGGTGACTCCATCCAGCCACCTCGTTCTCTGTCGTCCCCTTCTTCTTTTGCTCTCCATCGTTCCCAGCATTAGGCTCTTCTCCAGGGAGTCCTTCCTTCTCATTAGGTGGCCAAAGTCTTTGAGTTTCCTCTTCAGGATCTATCTAGTCAGAATTCAATTTAAGGATCCATCAGTTATCTACGAAGCAATGGGTGGGGGTTTTTTGGGGGGGAGTGGGGGTGCAATAGAGACGACTGCCCATATTTGTGTTAATTGACCTTCTCGATTCCCACCCCAGGCTCTCCTGGAGAGGTTGGAGGAGAAAGTGGCTTTGATGGAGGACATGCAGGGCAACCCTGACGACGTTGAAACTCGGGGAGATCGCCAGGCCGAAGAGGACCTGAACGATGAGACCCTGGCCGACGATTTCCCCGTCTTCTCCGACCGAACGGCTCTGCTGAAACACATGAGGGGGATCCAAGCTGCCAAAAGCATGAGAGAATCGGGCTGCTTCGGCCGACGGTTGGACCGGATCGGATCCGTCAGTGGGATGGGTTGCAAAGGTGAGTAGATCGTATTCTCTGATCCCCGATTTAAAGGCTATTCAAAAGAATCCCCCGCATTTCTGGGAAAAGAAAATATGGTTTCCCCCGTGAATTATAATAAAAAGCTCACCGTTGCCCTCCAAAATGAGCCAAGGTAATATTATCTACAACCACAATATTTCGGCGCCAGCTTTGACAATAAGGTAGAAAAGCCAGTTCTGTTTTACGTTGAGGATCTCACCATTACTCAGGGAAGAAGCTGCCTTTCACGCCCAAATGCAAATAAGGTAAAGGTTCCCCTCGCACATATGTGCTAGTCGTTCCCGACTCTAGGGGGCAGTGTTCATCTCCGTTTCAAAGCCGAAGAGCCAGCATTGTCCGAAGACGTCTCCGTGGTCATGTGGCCAGCATGACTCAACGCCGAAGGCGCACGGAACGCTGTTACCTTCCCACCAAAGGTGGTCCCTATTTTTCTACTTCCATTTTTTACCTGCTTTCGAACTGCTAGGTTGGCAGAAGCTGGGACAAGTCACGGGAGCTCACTCCGTAACGCGGCACTAGGGATTCGAACCGCTGAACTGCCGACCTTCCGATCGACAAGCTCAGCGTCTTAGCCACTGAGCCACCGCAAATGCAAATATAAGCCCCTTAAAGAAAGAGGGACACTCCAAAACCAGGGTTATCTCAAGGGAAAAAGCAGTCACGGAAAAAGCTTATCAAAGCACCAAGTAATTCCTGATCTGATTCAAAGCTTTTTTTTTTCTTTGCCAAACTTTCAGCTGCTTTCACAAGGACGTCCTATCTTAAATGCAACTTTTTAAAAAATCCTTTCACCCCTCATTATTTCTACAAGGAAGGCTGTCTTTAATTTAGAAATGTGAAAAGAACTCAACAGAAGGTTTTAAACTTAGGCGGGAAAAACCGAAGTACAGATGAGGTGAAACCTGGCTCAAAAATAGTAACTGTGAGAGGGACCTTGGAGTCCTAGTGGACGATCGCTTAAATATGAGGCAGCAGCCAAAAAAGCCAATACAATCCTGGGTTGTATAAAGAGAGGTATAAAATCAAAATCATCTGAAGTATTAGTACCACTTTATAAAGCCTTAGTAAGGCCACACCTGGAATAATGCATCCAGTTTTTGGTCACCACATTACAAAAAAGATGTTGAGGCTTTGGGGAAAAAAAAGTGCAAAGAAGCGCAACTAAAATGATTAAAGGCCTGGAGACCAAAACATATAAAGAAAGGATGCAGAAACTGGGTATGTTTAGTCAGAAAAGAAGAATTAAGGGTGACATGATAGCAGTATTCCTGTATTTGAAGGGCTACCACAAAGAAGAGGGGGTCAAATTATTCTAAGAAGACAAACAAATTAAGAAGAGAAAGCAACCTGGGATTAAGGAGAAACTTCCTAACAGTGAGGACGATTAACCAGCGGAACTCCTTGCCACCAGAAGTTCCATCACTGGAGGTTTTTAAGAAAAGACTGGGCAGTCACTTGTCTGGAACGATATAGGACCTCTTGCTTGAGCAGGGGGTTGGATTAGAAGGCTCTTTGGACTCTGTTCTGATTATGTGTCCCAAAGGTGCTTTTTCAAAAGGCCACTGGACTTCCTTGGTTTTTCTTTTTTTTTCCTTGAAAACATTTCGCTTCTCATCTGAGAACGAATTAATGAATAAAACTTTATTACGGTTCTCAACTAGCGACAGACATACAATAGACATACAATAGAGCCGTGGTGGCGCAGCAGACTAAAGCACCCTGTTATTAACATCAGCTGCCTGCAATTACTGCAAGTTCGAATCCCACCAGGCTCAAGGTTGACTCAGCCTTCCATCCTTTCTAAGGTGGGTAAAATGAGGACCCGGATTGTGGGGGCAATAAGCTGACTTTGTATAAATATACAAAAAGTATGAAGGCTATTGCTTAGCGCATTGTAAGCCGCCCTGAGTCTCCGGAGAAGGGCGGCATATAAATCAAATTAAAAATTAAATAAATAAATTAAAAATAATACTGACATGAATCATGAATAATACCATCCCTGTTATGAAAATACATAATCTCAAACCGTTAGGGTCATTCCCTAATTTACATGAGTGGAGAGCCGATAAGTATGCGAGTAAATGTTTTCCATCCATTGTTTCTTGTCTGGCCTTCGGGTGCTTTGGAAAATAATTTGACCCCTCTCCTCTTCGTGGCAGCCCCTCCAATACTGGAATTCTGCTATCATGTCACCCCTAATTCTTCTTTTCTCTAGATCAGCCAAATCCAAATCCTGCAGCCGTTCTTTGTATCTTTTAGTCTTTTAATCCTTTTAGTTGCTCTTCTCTGCCCTTCTTCCAAAGGTCACATCATCTTTTCTGTAAGGTGGTGCCATTAGCCTAGCCCAAGGGTCAGCAACCTGCAGCTCTGGAGCCGCATGTGGCTCTTTTTATCCCTCTGCTGCGGCTCCTTGTTTCTGGTCGGCTCCACAATTGATAGGGCTTTCGGTTAGGACAGGTACAGGAAAAAGGACGCCGCACTAGGAGGAGACTCTATGGTAGGGGAACTGGACTTCCGGTTGGCTCCAGAATTGCACGGGGGCTTCCAGTTAGGACTTTTGTGGCTCTTTGCGTGTTTAAGGTTGCCGACTCCTGGCCTAGCCTAAAGCAAACACTCCCTGGGACCCCAAATAATCCCTTGGCATGGTGTCATTCAGCACAAATCATTCTCAAGCTTGGCTTTTTCCTCCCTTAACCAAATTTGTTTCTCCTTTCTTTGCTTACAGGATCCAGACGACACTAAAAAAGCCGCTCCTTTTCCGTGGCGTGTGAATTTCCGAAGATTTTTCCAACCCGAGAGCGCTAGGAGAGCGAGAGAGAGAGAGAGAGAGAGAGAGAGAGAACGAGAGAGAGCGCTCCCCCTATTTATTTATTTATTAACTTATTTATTACCTGCCTTCGTTTGCTTCTTTTTCCCGCCCCCCCCTTTCCTTTTTCAAAAAAAAAAGATTTGTTTTCTTATTTTCAGCACAGAGAACTTAGCTTGAAACAATCATTAAAACTATGATTATCTTATTCTGTTTTTGTGGTCTGGGATTGCGTCGCTCGCTTTCGACTCTTCCGCTCGCTTCGCGTTTTTAAAGAAGTTTGCTATTTCCTCTTTTTTCAAAACAAGACATTTGCACGGTCCAGCTGCCTCGGCCCACATTCCCGAGATCTCTATGGGTAGTCCTCCACTTACAACGGCCCTGAAAAAAAGTGACTTAGGACCATTTATACATGAGCTTTGTAACAGCCTCATGGTCATGTGTTCAAAATTCCTGACCCTTAGCGCCAAATGTTGGAAATGTAATCAAATACTGAGCACATATTATCACATGTGGTGGATGTGTCGAAAAGCAAAAAGAAATTTTGGGGGATGAAAGTGCATACATGGTTAGAAAAAACGTTAAGGCAGCATTTGGATTATAAACCAGAACTATTTTTTATTAGGCATAGTACCAGAAAAATATGATAAAGGGAATGTATATTTAATACTAGCTGATAACCCGGCGTTGCCCGGGTATTTATGTATCCCAATCCGTACAGGCTTTTAAAAGTATATGTACAATATGCACAATATAAAGTAAAATCATACACAAAATCAGTATAAGTCTCTGGGCCCCACCCCTTATCCATCCGGCTGCCCACGCCCACCGGTAACCATCCTCTGGCGGCCGGCAGCATTGGGGCTGTGCATGGCCGGCCGCCGCAGTAACTGCCTGGGCCGACAGACATCTAGTGGCAACTGTCCTCCTCGCCATCCAGAATGGCCCAGTGGGTGGCGCGTGGCCACTGCGGAAGGCAGCCAGGACTGATCAGTTGGGTGGCGCAGCCACTATATTCACCCTGAAGGGTGTTAGGGATGTTTTACCCCCACAGTATTTTTTTCCAGAGAGTAAGTCATCTGTGTACCAAGTTTGGTTGAAATTGCTCGAGGCGTTCCAGAGTTATGCTGGAACATATACATACAGCCATATATATATAGAGAGAGGGGGGGGAGACAGAGAGAGAGAGAGAGAGAGAGAGACAGAGACAGAGACAGAGACAGAGAGAAAGAGAGAGAGAGAGAGACACACACACACAGAGAGAGATATTACATGTTTTTGACAGCAGCAAGAATTGAATTTTTCAATACCAGAAAAATGAGGAGACACCTAACAGTAACAGTAACAGTTGGAAGGGACCTTGGAGGTCATCTAGTCCAACCCCATGCTCACGCAGGAGACCTATACTAGGGATTCGAACTGCCAAACTGCCGACCTTTCTGATTGACAAGCTCAGTGTCTTAGCCACTGAGCCACCTAGTCAGGCATAGCGACGGAAGAAAATACAATTAAAAAAATATTAGACTGTGCAGAAATGGATAGACTAACATTAAGGACAAAAGAAAAAGAAGAGACAGAATATTTTCGAACTTGGGACTTGTTTTATCAAGGGTTGGATAATAGAGGGAGAAACTAGGAACTGAAAAAGCATTATTATGTAAACAAATTGACCCAGACAGCTGTTCACCAAGCACTTATTGTATGTAAAGAGAAAATATATAAATAAATTGAAGGGGAAAAAAATTCGGACACTTGGCAACTGGCTCATACTTATGACCGCTGCTGTGTCCTGGCGGTCATGTGATCGCCTTTTGCGACCTTTTGCCAAGCAAATTCAAGGGGGTGGGGGGTGGGAAGCCAGATTCATTTAACAACCGGGTTACTAATTTATCAACCGCAGTGATTCACTTAACAACTCCGGCAAGGAAGGTTGTAAGTTCGGGCGAAACTCACTTAACAAATGTCTCACTTAAGAAGATAAATTTTGGGCTCAGTTGTGGTCGTAAGTCGAAGACTACCAGTATAGACTCTATATAAATGATCCACTCCACGCTCAAAGGGACATCCCCAATTTCCACACACTATTAAGAGACCTCAAAATATTAAAATTGCAGCCGAGTTGCTAATTTATTCCTCTAAATCCCCATCAAGGATTTAAGGCATCTAACTCCCTACCATTTCGCTATCTCTCTAGTCTAAAATACAGGCGGTCCTCGACTTATGGCCACAACTGAGCCCAAAATTTATGTTGCTGGGCGAGACATTTTGAAAAGTGAGTTTTGTCTCATTTTACGGCCTTTCTTGCCACAGTTGCAAGGATCACTGCAGCGGTTAAGTTAGTCACACGGTGTGAAGTTTCCGAAAGATGCCCTAATTAATTCATGAGCCATGAGCCATGAGCCAAAGTTCAAAAGAAATACAGTCATTTATTAGGAGCACCATTTCGGCAATATTTGGATGCAGTTAGGACTAATCCCACGTAGATTTACATTCCCCTATGACCCCGTCTCTCCCCTCCTCCCTGGCCGTGTCATGAATCACATTCTCCAATGAACCACTTTGGCTGGCTGTGAAACCCAACACCCTCCTACTGATTGCGGTAAGAAAGCATCTATGGAATGCAGCTTCCGTTATGGAAACCAATCAGCTCTATCAGTTCTTCCTCCCTCCTTCTCATGGCAACTTGAAAGCTTTGCAAGTTGACGCACAGTTGTTAAGTGAATCGGGCTTTCCCCTTTGACTTTGTTTGTCAGGCGGCCGCGAAAGGATATCACATGACTCCAGGACACTGCAACCCGTCGTAAGTCTGAGTCAGTTGCCAAGCGTCTGAATTTTGATCCCGGGGATGCTGCAGTGGTCATCGGTGTGAAAAACGGTCATAGGTCCCTTTTTTCAGTGCCGTCGTAAGTCTGAACGGTCATTAAGCAAACTGTTGTAAGTCAAGGACTATCTCTATTTCCTGATCCTTTGGGCCTATCACGGCAAAGCATGAATAAATGGATCCCAAACTACAAACAGAGCAGGGTGGGTTCTAATTTTTTTTTACTACCGGTTCTGTGGGTGTGGCTTATTTTGTGGGCGTGACTTGATGGTCATGTGACAATTATTTAAGATTTAGCAGCGGTACTGGTCTACCAGGCTTTTAACTGCTTGCAGAGCTGTACCGATCTACCCATTTATTTTTTGCAGGCACTGATCTACTCATGTATTTTTGCAGACACTGATCTACTCATGTATTTTTGCAGGCACTGGTCTACTCATTTGTTTTCTTTTAACACTGATCAGCTGTAGGGCGGCCCTTTGAAGCCCCACGGCAAGAGTTTAAACAGTGTTTTTCCCTCTAGCCATCAGCTGGGACTCAGGAGGCAGCAATAGATTGGGGATGGGGCCAAATCAAAGGTAAGAATAACGCGGGGGGCAGAACCGGTTCGGTGACGTCATATCGTCACCACTACCGGCTCGGGAGAACCAGGCCGAACCGGGAGAAACCCACCACTGAAGCAGAGAAACCTGGGTGATTGGGGAAGGGTGTCCTTGCCCCCGGCATCAGAGAGAGTCCTAAGCGATACAAGAATTGCCCCGCCTAAAACCCCCAAAATCAAAGTTTCGTTTTTTTCCCCTACCTCGAGCAGAAAGTTCAGAAACGGTTTCCGAGTAGAAACAAATGTATCTATCTATCTATCTATCTAATTTGATTTATATGCCGCCCTTCTCCGGAGACTCGGGGCAGCTTACAATGCGCTAAGCAATAGCCTTCATACTTTTGTATATTTTTATACAAAGTCAGCTTATTGCCCCCACAAACTGGGTCCTCAATTTACCTACCTTAGAAAGGATGGAAGGCT
>WNWU01011897.1:0-11530 GCA_012654045.1 Ptyas mucosa
TGAGATATTAGACTTTTAATTGTATAATGGGTTTTAACTGGAAGATCTTAAAAATTTTCGGCCAAAGTGTATAATTCTTTTAAATTTCTTTTAAATTTTGTATTGGAATGTTTTTTACTTGGCTGTGCACCGCCCTGAGTCCAGTAGGAGAAGGGTGGTATATAAATTTAAATAATAATAATAATAATAATAATAATAATAATAATAATAATATGATATGGATGTCAACTGGGCTTATAGATGCTGTGCAAGAAGTAAATATTGGTTCAAATATTTGGGCTGATCACAGCCCAATGACAATAATATGGAAAGGGCAAAAGAAAAAGACAAGGTGGACTTTGAATGAAACAATTTTAAATGAAAAAGAGTTCCAGGACTTTGTAGAAAAAGAATTGGAAGTATTCTTTAAAATAAATAAGAAAGAGGATACATCACTTCAAAATTTATGGGACACAATGAAAGCATAGATTAGAGGCCTAGCAATAATGTACTTGGGAAAAAAGAACAAAAAGAAATGGCAGAAACAAGTAAGATTAGAAGAGGACTATAAGAAATTAGAAAAAGAATTTCAGAAAGATACTTTAAATAAAAAGACTAAGAAATTGATGGAATTGAAAAAACATGAAATAAATTTAAATGAACAAGAAGCATTAGCAAATAAATTGAGAGCAACCAAACAGATTTTTTTTGAAAATGCAAACAAACCAGGAAGATGGCTAGCATACAAGTTAAGAAAAGAGAGGGAGAAGAAAACCATAAAATGCTTACAAGGTGGAGAAGAGAAATTACAATATAGAATTGAAGATAAAAAGAAAATAATTCAAGAATACTATGAGCAACTTTACTCTCAAGAGAAGATTCCGGAGGAAGAGATATTAAGATATTTGGAAAAATCAGATTTGACTAAAATATCAGAACAATACAAAGGAATGCTAGAAGAAAGAATAACAATGATGGAAGTAACAGAAGCAATAAAAAGACAAAAAAGTGGAAAAGCACCAGGACCAGATGGTCTACCAGCGGAGATATACAAAACGTTACAAGAGGTGATTAGCAGTGTAATGTTGGATTTATTCAATGATTTATTAATGAAGGCAAAAATGCCAGATTCATGGAAGGAGGCACATGTAACACTTATACCTAAAGAAGACATGGATTTACAATTGATAAAAAACTATAGACCAATTTCGTTGTTAAATGCGGACTATAAGATTTTTGCATCAACCAATTTTTGCACAGAGATTGAAAAAGCCACTAAATGAATACATGCATACAGACCAAAATGGATTTTTACCAAAAAGACAAATTAAAGACAATATGAGGATGATTTTGAACACTTTGGAGTATTATGAGAATCATCCAGAAAAACAGATGGTGTTGATGTTTTTGGACGCCCAAAAAGCCTTTGATAATGTGAGTTGGCAGTTCATGATAAAACAATTACAGAGAAAGGATTTTGGGGAGAGATTCATAAATATTATAAAAACAATATATAATAGACAATTTGCTAAGATAATGATAAATGGGGATATGACAGAAAAGATCAACATAATGAAAGGTACTAGGCAAGGATGTCCCCTTTTGCCATTGTTGTTTATCTTGACCTTAGAAGTTCTAAACAGAAATATTAGATGAGATGAAGAGATAAAAGGGATAAAAGTTAAAAAAGAAGAGTATAAATTGCAGGCCTTTGCAGATGATTTGGTATTTATTATAGACGATCCACAAACAACAGGTCCTAAATTACTAGAACAAATAGAAGATTATGGGAAAGTCTCCGGCTTGAAAATAAATAAACACAAAACAAAAATGTTGGTTAAAAGCATAACAGAAAAATAAAAAAGAGAGATGGAAGAAAAATTGGATATACAAGTATATCAAGCTGGAGACTTTCCCATAATCTTCTATTTGTTCTAGTAATTTAGGACCTGTTGTTTGTGGATCGTCTAGAGTGCGCAGAAATGGCAAAATTAACGAGTGAACTAACCGATGATGAGGCATCCAAACATTATTAAGTATGGGGAAACTGGTATAATTGGTTAAACAATAGGAAAAAAGTATGACTTGTGTAACCTGTATATATATAGGGTGGAAAGCACTCATTGTCTGTAAATATAAATATGAAAAAAAGGTTAAGATGAAGTAGATTGGATGTATGATACTCAATATCTATGAATCACTGTACCTCCGAAAGATATAGAGATTTTAAATCTTTTTTTAATTTTGAAAAACTTAATAAAGTATTTATAAAAAAAAACAAAAAAACCCAATGAACTATAAACAGATACTTTTGGTAGCAATGTACGCACCAAATAGCAATCAAGAGGACTTTTATGACAAACTTCATAAGAAAATAATAGAATAATATATGCATAGCAGGAGATTTTAATGCAATTGTGGATGCGGAATTAGACTATAAAACTAGAAAAGCAAATAAAAAAGCTAGGAAAACAATTCCAAAAGCTTTCTTCAAAATGGCGGAAGAACTAGGCATTCAAGATATATGGTGAGCGATGCATCCTAAGGAAAATCAATATTCATTTTATTCAAGCAGACATATGTCTTGGTCAAGAATAGATATGATATGGTTGTCAGCAGAGCTAAAATCTAATGTGCAAGAAATAAATATAGAAATAAGCAATTGGGCAGATCACAATCCAAAAAAAGTTATATGGAAGGGACAAAAAAGGAAATCAAGATGGACGTTGAACCAATCAATATTAAAAGAAAAGGAATTTATCCAATTTATGGAAAGAGAATTGGACTTTTTTTTTTAAAGAGAATAGAAAAGAAGAGACTTCATTACAAAATGTATGGGACACAGCTAAGGCATATATTAGAGGACTAACTATAATGTATATGGGAAAGAAAAATAAAAAGAAGAGACAAAATCAAAAGAAATTAGAAGAATATAAGAGACTAGAGATAGAACTACAAAAAGAGCCACAAAAAAAGAATCTAAAAAAATCAAATGGAATTAATAAAACATAAGATGAACTTAATAAAGAAGAACTAGCACAAAAAATTAAAAGTGCCAAACAAAACTTTGAAAATGCAAATAAACCAGGAAGATGGTTGGCATATAAATTGAAAAAGGAGAAAGAAAAGAAACTGATACACCAATTAATGGATGATGAACTCTTCACCACCAAAATGATGATAAAAGAAAGTGATTCAAAACTACTATGAAAAATTATATGATCATGACACAATTTCAAAAGATAAAATAAAACAATATTTAGAAAAAGCGGAACTACCTAAAGTACCTGAAACAGTGAAAGCTATGTTAAATGAATGCATAACAATGATGGAATTAACAGAAGCAATTAAGAGACAAAAGAATGGCAAAACACTGGGTCCGGATGGTCTACCAGCAGAACTCTACAAAGACTTACAAAACACTTTAAGTATACCAATGTTGGAAGCATTTAATGAACTATTGCTAGAAGCGAAAGTACCAAATTCATGGATGGAAGTATATATTACTCTCATACTGAAAGAAGACTCTGACTTACAACAGATAAAAAATTATAGACCGATATCCTTACTGAATGCCGATTACAAACTATACGCCTCAATAATTGCAGAAAGACTAAAATGATTCTTAAATCAATTTATACATCCAGATCAAAATGGGTTTTTACCTAAGAGACAAAGTAAAGACAATATGAGAATAATTTTAAATGTATTGGAGCATTATGAAGCGCAGTCAGAGAAGCAAATGGTGTTGATTTTCCTAGATGCACAAAAAGCATTTGACAATGTGAACTGGCAATTTATGCTAGCACAATTAGAAGACATGGATTTTGGGGAGAGATTTATTAGTATGATTCAGGGGTGGGTTCTACTTACCTTTACTACTGGTTCACAACAGGAGCGCGCTTCTGCGCATGCACAGATCATACCTTACGACGTTGGGGTGGGTGGGTAGAGCCTCCCACCGCTTTTCCTACCGGTTCTCAAGAACCGGACAAAACCGGGAGCAACCCACCACTGGTATGATTAAGGCGATATATTATAAGCAAACTGCAAAGGTGATGGTAAATGGAGATATGACTGAGAAGGTTAGCGTCAAAAAAGGTACAAGAAAAAGAAGTCCCTTGTCTCCCCTGTTATTTATATTGACACTGGAAGTATTAAATAGAAATATTAGACAAGATACAGAGATAAAAGGTATAGAAATAAAAAAGAAAATGTATAAATTACAGGCGTTTGCAGATGATTTAGTTTTCATTCTGGAAGATCCACAAGAAACAGGGCCTAAATTAATAAAAGAAGTATATAAGAATATGGCGAAGTGGCAGGATTGAAAATAAAGAGAAAACTAAGATTTTAGTGAAAAATATGACAGATAAACAGAAAAAAGAATTAATGAAGAGAATAGATATTCAGATTACTAAGAAAGTAAAATACTTAGGGATCCAGCTGACTGCAAGATGTGTAACGATTAAGGAAGATAACTACAATAAACTGATGCAACAAATTAAAGTAGATCTGGAAAAATGGAAAAATCTGCAACTATCGTTGATAGGAAGAATAGCTACAATTAAAATGAATATATTGCTGAGATTATTATGTTTATTTCAAACAATTCCGATAAAATTGAAAAAAAATACTTTGAGGAACTTAATAAAATATTATTAAAATATATTTGGCAAGGGAAAAAAGCAAGAATTAGCTTAAAAATGCTGCAGGATTCAAGAAATAGAGGAGGCTTTGGATTACCAAATTGGGAACTGTATTAATATGGATGAAAGAATGGATTATACTGAGGCATACAAGACTACTGACTTCGGAGGGACATGATTTGCAATTGGGTTGGCATGTGTTCTTGTGGAATGGGAAAAGTAAAATACATGGTTACTTTTAAAGACATTATATTAGGAACGCACTATTGTTAGTATGGGAGAAAATCAGAGAGCAACATTATTTAAGGACACCAGTTTAGCTTTCAACGATGGAAGCATTGATTCACCCAAATGTTATTAACATGGGAAATATTGTTAGATATCTATCTTTCTTGTCTCTCTCTCTTTCCTCTCTCTCTCTCTCACGTTTTAGGAATCACATCTAAAGGACCTCTAGAAGTCTTGTTCAAATCTGATTGTACTCCATGACAAAAGCTTTAGCTCAGATTCGTTAACTTGACTATAAATGATCCCATTTAGAGAATTTAGGGATTTTTTTTAAGAATGTGGAAATGAGCAAAACAATATTGTAGAGAAAGAAAGAAAAAGAAAGAAAGGTGTTCAGTTCTTAATATTTGAATGTATCTTCTTAATAAACATACTAGTAATAATGTATTAGAATATTTCCTTTCTCCCTCCCTCCCTTCCTTCCTAAAAGTTATGCAATTCTTCCTTCCTTCCCTCCCCTCTCATTCCCTATTGCAGTATATTATGTACTGTTGGAAGTTATGATTCACTCTTCTCCTAGGAAAAGAAAAAGAAATTTAAAAAATATTAAAGAGGGCAGGAAAATTCCCCTAAAAGAAAATAGAAGCAGAAACTCAGGCAGAGATTCAGCCCCCACCTTTGTCAATGGGTCATTAAGAAGCTGAAGCCACTCTATTTTCCACAACAAAGGAAGGACAAAATTACAGCTGCCTGCAACATCCAAACAGGCATGGGACACAGAAAAAAGCCTACAAAAATTAGCTAAGACCCCCCCTCCCCTAGAAATTAAATAGATGGCAAAACTATAAACTTGTGAAAACAAAAAACAAAAAAAAGCAAACACCCAAAAAGAAAAAGAAATCAAGCCAAAGTAATTAGAACTTTAAACACATGAGAAAAGGAGATATTCACTAAAACACAGTAATAGCAAACTGATTAATTATAGGGAACAAACAACTACAAAGGGCTAGGAAAAACAGAAATTGGACTATAAAACAATTACTTTTTTTTAAAATTAGATTTATATACCGCCCTACTCCCGAAGGACTCAGGGCGGTGAACAGCCACAGAATAAAACATATAAATACAAAAATTTAAAATAGAATAAAAGCGAATTAAATAATTTGGCTGAGACAAATTTAAAATACCCAATAATTTAAAAACAGATTCAAATTTACACTTAACAGGGGAAAAGATTTAGGCCAGGCCAGCTTGATGAAATAAAAAAATCTTAAGCGCGCGACGGAAGGTGTGCAGATCTGGGATCGTCCGTATCTCCGGGGGAGCTCGTTCCAGATCGTAGGTGCCCCCACAGAGAAGGCTCTCCCCCTGGGGGCCGCCAGTTGACATTGTTTGGCCGACAGCACCCGGAGGAGCCCCTCTCTATGGGAGCATACTGGCCGGTGGGAGGCTATTGGTGGTAGCAGGTGGTCCCGTAGATAACCAGGTCCTAAGCCATGGAGCGCTCTAAAGGTGATAACCAAAACCTTGAAGCGCACCCGGAAGACCACCGGGAGCCAGTGCAGCTCGCGCAGGAGAGGTGTTACATGGGAACGCCACGTCGTTCCCATAACCACCCGCACGGCCGCACTCTGCACCAGTTGGAGCCTCCAATTGCTCCTCAAGGGGAGCCCCATGTAGAGACAGTTACAATAGTCCAGACGAGAGGTGACGAGGGCATGAGTGACTGTGCGTAGGGAGTCCCGATCTAGAAAGGGACGCAACTGGCGAATCAGGCGAACCTGATGAAAAATCCTCCTGGTCACGGCCGTCAAGTGCTCTTCTAAAGACAGCCGTGAATCCAGGAGGATGCCCAAGTTGCACACCCTCTCCGTGGGGGCCAATGATTCGCCCCCAATAGTCAGTGATGGCACCAACTGACTATATCGGGACGTCGGAAACCACAGCCACTCGGTCTTGGATGGGTTGAGCCTGAGCCTATTCCTCCCCATCCAGATCCGCACGGCCTCCAGGCACCGGGACATCACTTCAAGGGCATCGTTGGGGTGGACTGGGGTGGAGATGTACAGCTGGGTGTCATCAGCGTACTTATTTGCCAGATCCAGGATGGAAGAACCCAATCACAAAAAAGCAGGATTTAAACACCATAAAACAATCACACACACAAATCAAAGGATTCACAAGCCAAATCAAAAGAATTTCAAAAGACTTTAAAGGGTCACATAGAAAATCAAAAGACTTTTTAGGATATAAAAAAGGTTTTTTCTTACAATTCAAACAGGCTAGCCTCGGAATGCTGTGCATGTATTTGTTTCTTGCCTGCTTTCCTATAAACAATAAACTAACTCTGCTCTCAAGCAGCTGACCTCCAATCATTTCGAAGTAATCTCCCAGCCAGGAGTTTTGAATTCAAAAAGGGAAAACTCTGCCTTTCAACAATCCTTAAAGGGAAAGGCTTCTTTTTTCCTTTCAACAGTAGCATTCAGCAAAAGTCTTAATACTTTGGCTTTGAATAATCTTATTGTTATGGTTAGGATTTTATGTTATAATTACAAGTATTAAATGCTTGCCATCACCTGGAGGGGGGGAACAGGGACACGCCAGACGGCTGCCATCTCCTTTGGACCTGCAGGCTGAGCTCTCAACAGCTGACCGGCGCTGATGCAAAGGGGGAGATGCAGAGCTGGATCCGAGACTGCTGCTCTGCTGCGGCAGAAGGAAGAAAACGAGCGGGGCTGGTGCTCTGGATCGGAGGGTGGGCGGATGTCCCAGGCGAACTCCAAGCGGCGGGGGAAGGGCGGACGAGCTCCAAGCAGTGGGGAGGGGGGCGTGGCTGCAACCCCGGCAGTTTCGGGAGACGCTAGCCCAGAGGGGAAGGGGGCGGCGGCCCGGCAAGCTTTTTAGCCACACGGCTGCTGCGAACCTTGCCGGGCTCCCCCATCCCCCATCCTCCCGTGGCTGCAAAGGTGGTGGGGCGACTTCAGGAGCTGCTAGCCGACAGGAAGGGGACTGGCCATCCCGGCAAGTTTTAGCCACGTGGCGTCCAACGAGGCTGAGCGCGCCAGGCCCAAAAGGCGAGTGAGCCTCGCCATGTCCCCCAGGGATGGCTCTTTGGCCGAGCACAGCAGGTCTCCCTCCCCCACTGCCAGCATCAGCCTTACCTTCTAGGTCAGTGATGGCTAACCCTTTTGCCGTTGTGTGCCAAAAGTGGGCGGAGCGTGGGGGGTCGCGGGTGTGTGTGCCCACATCCATAATTCAATGCACCCCGCCCTCCCGCGCATGCGCACGTGATCCCCCCACACATCCTCCTGTTTTTGGCACGCGATGGCCCGGTGGGCCTGGTAGGCCCGCTTTTCCCCCTCCCCAGGCTCCAGAGGCTTTCTAGGAGCCTGGGGAGGGCAAAAACAGCCTTCCCCATCCCCCTGGAGGCCTTCCGGAGGCCGGAAACAGCCAGTTTCCCGACTTCCGGTGGGACCGGAAGACCTGAAAATCAGTTGGCTGGTGCACACATGCACGCTGGAGCTGAGCTAGGGCAACACTCACGTGCCCACCAATATGGCTCCACGTGCCACCTGTGGTACCCGTGCCATAGGTTCACCATCACGGTTCTAGATCTTCCACACACCTCTGAAGGAAAGGCGGTGGCGGTGGCAGGAGAGGTCAGTGGTGGCGGGGAGGGCGAAGCCAGCAGCCCAGCAAGCTGACACCTGCCCCCCCGCCCCCCTGACCCCCCCGCAGCTGCAACGGCGGCAGATTCGGGAGCTGCTGGCAGGCGGGGAGGGGGCTGCCCAGCCCGGCAAGCTTCGCAGCCATAGAAAAAGCTGCGGCCATCGCAGCCATGTTCTTCACACATGCGCATCCCATTGGACTTGCAAGGCAATGGGATGCACATGCGTGAAGAACATGGTGGCCGGGGCGACCGAGCGGTGACCGGGGGACCGGTTCAGGGGCGTGGCCAGCCAGCCATTACTACCGGTTCTGTGATGGACGACAAATTTTTACTACTGGTTCTCCTGAACCGGTGCAAACCGGGAGTAACCCACCACTGGCGCTGACAGTGCATTTTGAAAAGGAAAACAAGATGCAAGGGAGACACCTAATGGACGAAGAGGATATATAACTGAAAGATTGTAAAAGTGACATTTGTGACCTTAGCTTTGTTTTGCCTTTCCTTCTTTGTTTTTGGGTTTTGGATATCTTATACTCTACAGTTTGGTTAACTAGTAGTGGATTGTAAGCAATATGGACTAAACAAAAAACTGCCGGGCTCCTGAAGGGACATATCAAATGCTATGAACTATAAACATACCTGATGGACTTAAACAAAATATTTTTGGAGAGAGAAAACGGAATGTTAAAGATAGAGTGGTACCTTTTGAATTTTCTTGAACTGAACCACAATTTATATCTCCCAGCTGGGAACCAGTGTTATTATCTGGGATCCAAGATGGCACCACTGAAGTGTTATTATCTGGGATCCAAGATGGCACCGCCAAAGGCTGCCTCGGTAAAATGGTTTCTTTATTTTTCATTATTCTCTGCAATTCACTATGGATTTCATACTCCTGAGACCATCTGCTAAGAATTAAGCAATGTTTCTTTAAGGAGCAGCTTTCTGTGATCTTGTCCCCCTCCCTTTACAAATGCGGAGGAGATTCTAACACAGGAAGAAGCAATTTCCCCAGAGCTATGGATTACCAAAAAAACCAAACAGAGGAAACGGAGACAAGGTAAAAGGGCGGGAATTTTGAACAGGCTAAGGAATAGAGGAAATAAAACTCCTCTGCCTTCAATCTTCCTGACCAATTTACGTTCACTTGGTAATAAGATGGATGAAATACTCCTTTTAAACAGATGCAATTCTGATTTTCATAGTGCAGCTGCTCTATGCTTTATTGAAACCTGGCTACATGAGGATGTTGATGAGAACAGCATGCAAATTCCAGGGTTTCAGATACATAGAGCAGACAGAATTGCAGAATCATCAGGTAAAAAGAAGGGAGGAGGCTTATGCTTATATATCAACAACAGCTGGTCTCAGGATATAACTATAATATATAAATTCTGTGATGAAAACTTAAGTCTCTACTTATCAACTGTAAACCATTTTACTGTCCATGCAAGTTCTCCTCATTTCTACTAATTGCTGTGTATGTCCCTCCACAAGCCTGTGTAAACAAGGCATTACAAACTCTAGCTGACCAGATTATGGAGGCTGAAGCCAAATTCCCCAGTTCACTGGCCATTTTTTTTAAAAAAATTGATTTATATGCCACCCTTCTCCGGAGACTCAGGGCGGCTTACAATGTGTTAAGCAATAGCCTTCATACTTTTGTATATTTATACAAAGTCAGCTTATTGCCCCCATAAACTGGGTCCTCATTTAACCTACCTTACAAAGGATGGAAGGCTGAGTCAACCTTGAGCCTGGTGAGATTCGAACTTACAGTAATTGCAGACAGCTGGTTTTAATCACTATGCTTTTTAGTCTGCTGAGCTAAACCAGGCTCCTTTTGGGAGATCTAAACAAAGCAAACTTAAGGAAAGAGCTACCAAAATATTTTCAGCATGTCAATTGTCCCACTAGAGGCAAGAATACTTTAGACCATTGCTACACAACACTAAAAGATGCTTATCGGTCTTTACCACGAGCAGCTGTGGGACACTCTGATCATTGCATGATTCACCTTGTACCTGCTTACAGCCAAAGACTTAAAACCACACAACCAACAATTAAAACAGTGAGGACCTGGACTGAGGAGGCAAAGTTAAAGCCACAGGCCTGCCTTGACTGCACTGATTGGAATGTTTTCGAAAACACCTCTGCAGACTTAGATGAACTCACAGATACTGTAACATCATATGTCAGCTTCTGTGAAGACCTATGTGTGCCGACCAGGAACTTGCGAATATAAAGTAACAACAAACCTTGGTTCACAGCTAAACGTAAGCAGCTACGTCATTCCAAAGAGGAAGCCTACAGAAAAGGTGATAAAATGCTGTACAATCAGGCCAGAAATGTACTAACAAGGGAGATCAGAGCAGCAAAAAGAAACTACTCTGAAAAGCTAAAGAATCAGTTCTCAACAAATGAACCAGCAAACATGTGGAAAACTCTTAAAAATATCACCGGTTATGGCAAACCTCCTTCCCAGGCTGAAGGAAATCAACAACTGGCAAATGACCTGAACATGTTTTACTGCAGGTTTGAAAGGAAACTACAGCCACTTATCTCCACAACCCCCATCTCAGACACACCAACAACAGCCAAACCTCCTACAACTGACCCCATCCCATTGGGTTCACAACCCCTAGTGATCACAGAAAAAGTAGTGCAAGACCTATTTCACAGACAAAAGCCAGGAAAAGCTCCAGGTCCAGACAAGATAACTCCTTCTTGCTTAAAAGTCTGTGCTGACCAATTGGCCCCCAGCTTCACCAGAATCTTCAATACATCGCTAGAGATGTGCTATGTTCCTTTTTGCTTCAAACGCTCTACTATCATCCCAGTGCCGAAGAAGCCCACCATCAAGGAACTGAATGACTACAGACCAGTTGCTCTAACATCTGTAGTTATGAAAACCTTTGAAAGGCTAGTGCTGTCCCACTTGAAAATCATCATGGATTTAATTTAATTTAAAATACTTAAAAAGACACTGTGCCTTTAAAAACCA
>WNWU01011897.1:11540-42153 GCA_012654045.1 Ptyas mucosa
TTGTGGCTAATCATGTAGCCGCAGCAACCCTGAAAATACTCGTGACAGTGTGTGTGTGTGTGTGTGTGTGTGTGTGTGTGTATGTACACATACAGTATATACAGTAGATAATGTATTTTTTGTGTGCCTATACACACTATACTATGTAATATATATGTACACATATGGCATATATACATAGGATTAAATAGTTATATTTTAGATGTTCAGTAGTAGTAAATAAATAGGGAAATTGTATCTTGTTGAGGCCTTTGAGGCGAGGAAAGGCCAGGCACCCTAACCCTAACCATGAGTGACGTCAAGTTGGCCACGCCCACCCAGTCACATGACCACCAAGCCACGCCCACCCAGTCACATGACAAACAAGCCACACCCAACAAAGAAGCCACGCCCACAGAACCGGTAGTAAAAAAAATTGGAACCCACCCCTGGTCAGCGCCAAGATGACACAGATTATTTCCAGCATTTACTCTATCCAACTCTTATTTCGTGAATTCCAGAAAACTCCAGTCTGGATCAACCTCTCCGCCTTTTCTTTTTCACCACAACAGCTCTCCCTTTGCTCCTTTCTTATACTGTGGAACTGTGGCTGCTCCGTTTTCATTTCCTCTTGCTGATTCCATAATGGGGGGGAAGAATCCCCCCCTCCTCCTGTCTGGAGTCCCCTTTTCTTCTTAGCTCAATTTGGGGAAATTCACTAACTTTGTAAGAGAACAAAGCTACACCAGACACATCCACTGTTCTTTCCGCTTTTCCACCGCTCATTCCGATCAGCTGTCAATGCTTCGATTCAGCCATTAAAGGCCGTTGTCTTCTCCGTCCTCTTTCAAGAAGGATTACTCCTGACCAGCAACACGGAACGCCATCCGGATTTGATCAAAGGAATGCCCTTTCTCTACCGTTGCCCCTCCAGGGCAACTTCGGCTTCTAGAAGCCCTCCAGACGGACAGAAATCGACTGTGCTTCGCGGAGTGTCCTGCTCGCACACCCGTTCGTGATGGCAGCTGACCCCCGCCCTTCCAGCTCTATTCTGATTGATTAAATGGTTAAAGACAAATCTCGAATTAGACCATGTAGTTCTGTAGGGAGCCTCCCTGTTAACAACCAAAGCCCCGAAACTAAGTTCTTTGCAACCATTTTGAGAAAAGACTTCTGAAGTAGATGTTTTCTATGGTTATTTCTTTGTGTAGACCTAGCAAGGAGGTTTTTGAGGTCAGCTCTCCAAAAAATACATACAGAACATAGGTACACACATGTATACAACACCACAATGGAGACAGTGAGATGGCAACTCAGAGACTGTAACATCTTTCTCAGCTTCTCCTCCCAACCATACTCTGGATAAGACTTGTCCATATATTGCTCTGGAACTAGATTGAAAGTTAAGGTTTAGTATTTAGAAATTTGCTGATTGCTATATTATGTATTATTTTGTTATTTTACATTGGGGTGGCCCGGGGTGGAAATGTACAGCTGAGTATCATCAGCGTACTGATGGAAATCCACCCCAAAGCCACAGATGATCTCACCCAGCAGCTTCACATAAATGTTGAACAGGAGGGGCGAGAGGACCGACCCTTGCAGCACCCCACAAACTAGGTGCCTCGGGGTTGACCTCTGCCCCCTTGCCAACACAGACTGCGTACGGTCAGAAAGGAAGGAGGAGAACCACCGTAACACGGTGCCCCCCACCCCTAACCCCTCCAACCAGCGCAGCATGATACCATGGTCAATGATATCAAAAGCTGCTGAGAGATCTAAAAGGACCAGGACAGAGGAACAACCCCTGTCCCGAGCCCTCCAGCGATCATCAATCAATGCGACCAATGCCGTTTCCATGCTATACCCAGGCCTGAAGCCTGACTGGAACGGATCCAGATAGTCCGCTTCATCCAGGTACTGGGGAAGCTGTCGCGCCACCACACTCTCAACAACCTTCACCACAAAGCAAAGGTTGGAGACTGGACGATAGTTAGATAAAACAGCCGAGTCCAGAGAAGGCTTCTGGAGGAGGGGCCTCACCACTGCCTCTTTCAAGGCGGCGGGAAAGAAACCCTCACTCAAAGAAGCGTTGACAATCCCCTGGAGCCAGCCTCGTGTAACCTCCCGGGAAGCCAGCACCAACCAGGAGGGACACGGGTCCAATAAACATGTGACAGCGTTCAACCTACCCAGAACCCTGTCCACGTCCTCGGGAGTCACAAGGTCAAACTCCTCCCAGCTAACATTCTCAAGACCCACCTCCATCACCCCATCCGGACCTACCCAGTTGGAGTCCAGACCCTCCCAAATCTGAGCAATTTTGTCATGCAGATATTGCACAAAATCCTCAGCCCTGCCCTGCAAGGGGTCTTCCCGCGCTCCCAGATGGAGAAGGGAGCGGGTCACCCTGAACAGGGTGGCTGGGTGATTATCTGCAGATGCAATCAGAGTGGAAAAGTAGCTAGACTTCGCCACTCTGATCGCCACTAGGTAGGTCTTAATATGAGACCTCACCAGTGTTCGGTCAGATTCGGAACGGCTGGCCCTGCAACCACTCTCCAGGTGTCTTTTCCAGTGCTTCATCTCTCTCAGCTCCTCAGAAAACCAAGGCACCAATTGAGATCGGCGCCGGGTCAGAGGCTGCAAAGGCACGACGCGATCCAAAGCCCCAGTGGCCGCCCTCTCCCAGGCCACCACTAGTTCTTCAGTTGAGCCGTGAGCCAGAGCCTCGGGGAATGGCCCAAGCTCCATCAGGTACCTATCCGGGTCCATCAGGTGCCTGGGGCGGAACCATCTAACCGGTTCCGTCTCCCTGCGGCGAGGGTTAGCAGTTCAAAAGTCCAGTTGAAGGAGTGAATGATCAGACCATGACAAGGGCTCGATGACTAAATCCCCTATTTCTAGATCATTCTGCCACTGACCAGAGACAAAAATCAGATCCAGAGTGTCCCCCCCATGCGAGTACATAATATTCTGCCTTTTTAATATTTCCTAAAATATTTCATTCTTCTAGGAAAGGGGTGGGTGCTAACTTCCTACAACACATAAGGATTCCTTATACTTTTGGAGCATTGAATATTGCTTTTGTTCCATCATGGAGGTAAACATTGATGCATTTGGGGGGTTCCCAGATGCTGTTTCCAGCTAGGAATCAGTCAGACAGTACACTACATTTTTTCGGCGTATTAGCTCTATTGCTGTGTCTGTGTATCATACCCTGGAATTAAATATTTATTTCTCCCATATGGAGTGTAATTAAATTGAAATAAATATGGGTATTAGTTTTTATATTTTCCTGTAGAATCTCAAACCCTTTATATACGGGGTGTACGTGTGTATGCACACACACATATGCACATATACATACATACACAAGGATATTGATTTGGGCTTTCATATTGCTTGGCTAAGTAGTGAATACCTAATTGCCAATAACAGCTGATTTATGGGACAGTTATGATGTTAGGGAGATATACTAAACTGAAAAAAGCAATCATTAAAGATATTAAGGCAGGGAAACTAAGACAAATGCTATGGTATTACTGAGGTTTCCATGGTTCAGTGATAGTGATATTTAGAACTAGACAAATTCCAAAGGAAATGTTATTGGTTCCATTGAATGGGTAGCAAAACTAGAGAACATAGTATGAAATCTAAGTAGGTAGATGTTGCTTTTATAGGACAGGGTACATAGAGCCTAGCAGTGGTTGTAATCTTTTGCTTTCCATTTTGCATGTTGTACTCACTGTTTTTTTGTTTCTCTTCCTTTTTTCTTTGTATTCCACCTGCCACTGGACACACACCTGGTAAGTATTTTCTGATGTCACTTTTGAGGAATAAGTAGCTGTGGCAGCAAAACAGTACTGGCAATTGGGAAGAGGGTAACCATGTCTCTTATGAACTTGTTGCTACCTGCTGAAGCTGGGCGGCCCTTATCAGCATTTTCCATATCTGTATGGTAGGAATCATCAACCTTTTCAGTCTCCAGATAACCCTCCTCCTGAGATTTTTTGCAAAATGTCTAAGTTCTTATGATGTTGCTAAATTTCATAAACTCTTGTACTAGTATCATGCATAGGTTATAGGTTAGAAAACAGAAGTTGAATTCAAAATACTCTTTGTTGGTTAGAAAGATGGGCTGAAAAATACAATAACAAATAAAATAATAAAATAAATAATAAAATAAAATAATAAAATGAAGTTTAGATATGAATGCAAAGTTCTCCCCTTGAGAAAAAGCAAACAAATGCATGAGAGATAAAAATAGTAATTCAATGTACAGTTGAAGAACTTCTTAGAGTTATAAGAGATCACAAGCTGAATGTGAATTAGCAGTGTGATACAACTGCCAAAAAAAGGTAAATGCAATTTTAGGCTGCATCAAGAAAGTTTACATTTTAAATCAGAGGGAATAATAGTTCTACTACAAACTGCATCAGTCAGAGCCAGTCTCAAATACTGTATGTAGTACTGGCCACAACATTTTAAGAAAGACTCAGAGAAGTCTTATAAAGGGAGAAATAAGGGAATGGGAGAAGATGGCATGCAGTGCTATGATAGCATTTTTCAAGTACATAAAAATGTCATAGGTAAGGTCAAAATCACTCCTGTATACCTGTAGTACAGGATATGGAACAACATGAGGTAGGTTATGGTTCAAGATCATGTTCTAAGAGCAGTTTAGAGCAGAATTCTACAATTTTATGTGGTGATCTCGTGAAATGTGATTTTTAATTTGGGGTGGAGTAGGGAGACTTCAGTGCCATTTTAAGATGCAATGAACATCCTGGCTCTTGTGGGTGTCCTTTGTGACTCCTGCTTTCTATTAACTAACCAATAAAGGCGAGTTAACAGGATTAGATTTTCTCTTATGATCTTTTTCTTCCTTGACAGATGGGGTTTTTTTCCCCCAATTCAGGAGTGGGAGCGGGCTCAGCGGGCAGCTGGAGACTCCTTTGAGGGTAGGCTGGATGGGTCAGATGAGGACGAGCGTGATCCTCTGTTTAGCTCAGCTGAACTGCTGTCTCCCAGTGGACAGGCTGATGTGCAGACCTTGGCCATCATGCTACAAGAGCAGCTGGAAGCCATTAACAAAGAGATCAAGTGAGTTGTCCTGGCCAGACAAGAACAACATGCATGTGCAACTGTTTTCCTGAATTATAGCTTTCTACTACTGCTTGCTTGAGCCAGGTGTTTTTGTGCCTTATGTTTTCTCCTGAAACTATTTCAAAGTTTTAAAGCTTTGTTTTTAGCACATGCCCCAATCCCTAGTCTAGGAAATCTTTATACAAGAAACATGTCTAGAAAGTCCTGATTTGGTCTCCGAACACACCAAGTTTCTTGCTTCTAAATGATGCATTTTCCTTTGGTGATACGATACAATGTAGCACACTACATTGCAACCAAAGGGAGTCTTTTTCCATCTAGCCCACTATTGGCTATGCTAGAGGAATATCAAAAGCAATACCCATTATATATATACAGTAGGCTACAGACGTGTTTCTCAACCTCAGCAATTTTAAGATGTGTTATATTATTACAAATATTATTTACAATTATTTATTTACAATTTTATATATTGTTCTACATAACAGTAAATAACCAGTGGCTTATGGGGTACATTCATGTCAGGGTAAATGCCTAACCTCATTATGATCACCAACCCAGGGTCGTGTAAGGGTTAACCCACCAACCACATATCCCATCACCCCCTTGACCACTCCTTACCTTCTGGCTCCTCCCCCTGTGTATAAAAGGCTCTCTCCACATGGAGACCAGCAGTTCCAGATGTGTACCTGCAAGGAAAGGTCAAGAGGTCAGTAGCTGTTATGCTGAATGGGCCTAAACCTAACATAGGCCTCAAATAAAAGGATTTTTGAAAAGATTACTTTGTACCTTGAGTTATTGGGTCAGATCCATCCCTTCACAATATAGTAGCAGAGGATGGTTACCCATAACTCCGAATAATGAATGATCCAGCTGTTTACTCCGGAAAGAAGAACAGAGTAAACACGAGATCAGTCACTAGACAGATGGCTGCACAACTCACCCCCAAAGGAGCTGCAGCGAGAACCACGACAACCGAAAGTGAGTACCCCGGCGACATGGACTCACTGGACAGAGACGAGGGGCAACACGAGGAAGCAAGGGGCCGCGAACAAAAGACGCCGCAAAAAGAGAACCGGCTCAGAGAATCTATACTGAAACTAATGGAGGCGCCCACAAGCGAAGAAGACCTCGTCGCGAAATTCCAGGGTCTCCTCGGGAACCATGGAGCAGCGATCGAGGCCCCAGAAGCGATCCAAGAGGACACCGCGCCGGTAAGAGACAGGCCGGCTCAGTCGGACGACCTAGAGCCAGCCGAATCTAATTTCGCACCCTCCTCCCGGTGGCCATCTTGGAATGGCCATCAACCAATAGAAAGCCGGGATTTGAATCCAACGGCACGAAATGGCCTAGACCCCAAAATGAATGGGGGACAACCCGGGGACAACAGCAAAAGACAATCAATAGACAATTGAAGCTTGCCAACCGAGCTCGAAATTGAAAAGGCCCTAGAAACACTAGCGGCTGCGCTAGGCCCCACCTTCAGGCCTACCGCACAAACCGCTAGCCTAGAAGAGAACCCCGAAGGACCAAGGGCAGACGAGAGAACAACCACCGCCTGCCATGACCACCGATCAACGATAGCCGTCATGCCACCACCGCAACAAACAGCGACCACGCCGCGCCACCCGACACTAACCCAAGCTGCGACAGAGGGAGACCAGGCCGGATACCCACCGCTCCTGCGTCCACCGCCGGGATTCACTACTCGTCCGGGATCCAGTGCCCATGGATCGGGATCCGCCGCCGCCGATGCACCGCCGGACCCGTGGAGACATCACTCGCCGTCCGCTGTTTCCAGCCGAGCGTCCGGAGGAAGGTCATCCACATGGAGGGAGACCCAAGCGTCCAGCGCCCAGCCCAGGTTCTCCAGGGGCGGGCCCGACCTTCATCCAGCAGGCCTGGGCCTGCAGCCACGGCCAGGAGCTCCTCACCCGATGAGATCCAACACCGAATGAGCCTCGCGCATGCCCAATCGCCACCTGTAACAAGAGGAACAGTGAATATAGAGACAAGTCAGTTCAGACTAGCGTCAAACATACCATTGCCTTATTGCAAGTTCAGTCACATCCTGGACCATGGACAGCTACCTTCAGTAAGTAGCTATTATAGCAATTCTGGGTCAATGACTATTAATCTACCAAAATTGCAGATAGATGGAGGGAACCTCATAGAGTGGAGTCAACAGTTGCAAGTTGCTTTTATGAGGGAAAATGCACTTTTTCTAATTAATAGACCTCCACAAAAAACTTGATCGTTAGAAATTGACTGTATACATTACAAGGCTTTTTACATATTGTTAACATCTATTCCTCCCACTATGTATCCCACCATTGGTAACGATCTAACTGTGTCTGAGGTAATGCAAAAATTATACAGCCTGTTCTACAGTCAGAGCAGGGCCACAACAACAAGAATTTCTTGGGAATTCTACTCAGCTAGACACAAATCAGGGGTTCCCATGAGTGAGCACATATTAAAATTAAATGCAACCAGGGCCGAGCTCATGCAGAGAGGAGAAATAATAACAGAAGAAAGTATGATGAGCATTATCATCAATTCATTAGATAGCAGCTGGGACAACATCGTAACTCAACTGGATAGTCTCAGCTTAGAACACTTGTCCCTAGGCACACTCACAAATAGGTTAATAGCCGAGGACAGCCTGAGGAGGGACCGCCACTGATCCAGGAGGGACCCCAGACCCATAAAAAAGGTTGAGGTCCAAGATAGAGCGAGGAACACCCCGAATGCTTTTCTTGCGGTTCTAGAAACCACATAAAGAGGGATTGCCCCAGGAACAATAGGGAAAGAGGATATGGTGATTACAAAGGGAGACATTCACCAGACTGCAGGGGGAGGCAATCACCAGAACGCAGGTCTTTCAAAGAGCGAGGGCGTGGGTGGTCACCCAATCCCAGAAGACAACATGAACGCAGGGATAGCTCTAGGGACAGCTACCCAGGCTCCATGTATGGTTTTAGATGTGATAACCCAGATACCAAGCAGAGGATAAGGAAGGACATGTGGCTCTTGGACTCAGGAGCCACTGACCACACAACGTATAACCCTAGACTATTCAATTTGCTCACCGAGACAGACTTCAAGTTGAAAGTAGCCAACCAGAGTAGTGTCCAGGTAGTGGGGAAAGGGAACATACGCATCTCACAAATTGGAGAAATAGAGGGAGTATTATATGTACCTGAAATACCACATAATGTGTTATCCACCACCACGCTCACGCAAGGCACAGACAACGAAATAGTGTTCAGGGATGGGGAAGCCCATATACTCAAACAAGGAAATGAGGTCGGGGAGGTAACTATACTGGAGGGACTACCCTATTTCACGCCTAGTACGGGAAACAAAGGAAGCATCAACACAAACATAAAAAATGGGGAAGAGGGAGACACTGAACCAGAGGGGGTACATCAGGGGATAAACAACAGTAAGAAATCTAGTAAGGACATTGTTTCTATTGGAAAACCCATACATGATAACTGTGCACACCTCCTTCACAGAAGGCTGGGACACATCAGCTTCCCCGTTGTAAAGAGAATGCCATAATGTACTGAAGGACTTAAAGTAAAAAACTGTGACAACTATTTAGAGTGTTCAGTTTGTAAGCGCTCAAAGATTAAGGTTAAGGCTAGGCCTAGAAAGTCAGAACGAACCACCGAGTCTCCCTTCCAACTTGTACATATGGACTTAGTAGGGCCTTTGAAACCATCTATCAGACATAGAAAGAGGTTTTTTCTAACTATTGTAGACGATTACAGCAGGTATGGGTACGTCTACTCACTTAGACATAAGAGCGAGGTACCACAAAGATTCAAAGAGTTCCACAAAAGAATAGAATTACAGCACAACACAAAAATAAAACAAATAATGACTGACGGGGTCAGAATTTATGGCAAAAGAATTCACAAGATGGTTAAGAGAGCAGGGCATAGCGCATTATTCCACTTCTCCTTTTTTGCCATTCCAAAATGGAGTATCAGAGAGAAAAAACGGGTGAGGTGCGTTTTGGAGGACGCAGGACTGGGACAATCTTTTTGGTCCCGAAGTGTTACACTATTCTAACTACACTCTAAGCAGACTGTGGTCAAGTTCCGTTAACAAAACACCATATGAAATGTTGTATAAAAGAAAACCTAACCTGGCCCATCTACATATATTCGGTGCCCCAGCAGATGTCCATATCCCCAGGCAACTGAGAAGAAAGGGGGAAAAATATCCAAGAGGTTAAAATTCGTAGGATATGAACCTGGAACGAAAAGCTACAGGTTCATAGATAGCAACAACAGGTTTATAGTCTCCAGATCCGCTAACTTCCACGAAAATTCAAACTGGTCAAGGCTTCACTCCAATGATATCCTCTCAAACAAAGACACACACGACCATGGCCAGAGGGAAGAAGAAATAGCCACAGAAAAAATAAAGGGGACAAAAATAGATAAAACCAAACATCACCAAATAAGCACAAAAGAGTGAAAGGAAGGACACCCCACCCTGAATTTAGATAGCCTAACAAATGAAGAGGCCGAACGCATGCACGAGACAGACACAACCCCAAGTAGGCCCATAAGGGTAAATAGAAACAAGCTACCAAAAAGACTAGAAGACTACGTCATGACCATACAGAATAACAATGTCACACCTAGCTCCTATGAGGACATACTTAACCTTCCACCAGAGGAGAGAGAAAAATGGAGATTAGCTATGGAAAAAGAAATGGACAGCCTCAAAGACCTAAATGTGTACTCACCGGCCCAGGTACCAGCACACAAGAAAGCAATTGGAACCAAATGGGTGTTCAGAGTCAAAACACTGGAGAACAACAAGGCGCTATACAAAGCAAGGCTGGTCGCACAAGGGTTTTCTCAGAGATATCCAGAGGACTACGCTGACACCTACTCACCCACCGTCAGAGCTGAGAGTGTCAAAAGTGCACTAGTTATAGCAACTGTTATGGGACTTGAATTTTCCAATTCGATGTGCAGACTGCATATCTCCACGCTGAATTGGACAAGGAAATATAGGATACAACGAAGGAGAAAACTGCACTTGGCTCCTGAATAAGAGTTTGTATGGACTTAAGCAATCGGGCAAGAGGTGGTACGACTGCTTAGCCAAAGCTCTCAACTCAATGGGCTTTGCAGCCACCTCAGCTGACAAATGTTTCTTTATAAAAAGAGAAAAAGACTTATTTGAGGGCATACTTGTCTACGTAGATGATATCCTATACATAGGCAAACACAAAGATAAGTGTGAAAAATTTGCCACTGAATTGGGAAGCCACTTCTCCCTAAAATCACTAGGTAAAATTGACAAATACCTAGGAGTCCACGTAACTAAGACTGATAAAGGATTCAGACTTTCACAAAAAGAAAAAATCGCTGAGCTACTATCCAAATGCAACATGTCAGGGGCGAAGCCCAGCGATACGCCCATGCAGCTAGACTTTCTGAAAGGCATGTATGATGAATCCGAACCCTTCAACGACAACAAGCTGTACAGGTCTACCATTGGGTCGTTATTGTATATTGCCAATTGGACTAGACCTGACATCGCTCTGGCAGTCAATTTACTATCCAGACACGTGAGCAAGCCTACTTCCTTTCACTGGGACGCCATCAAGAGGCTACTCAGATACCTCAAATACAGCATCAACGCACAGCTTTGCCTTGAACCAGAGACATCAACTAAACCAAGACTGACCTGTTATGCTGACGCTGACTGGGCGGGGGACATCCAAAGCAGAAAAAGCACCTCAGGTTATGTGTTATTTCTCAATGGCAGTCCCATCCATTGGTACACAGGGAAACAGAAACTGGTAGCCACTTCCACTACAGAGGCAGAATTCGTCTGTCTATCCAAAGCTGCAAATAACCTGATATGGTTTGACGATTTACTTAATGACATTTGGGGTGAACCATCATACCCAATAATTATCCACGAAGACAACAAGGCTGCCATAGAGATATCAAAAGCCGATGCTGTAGGGCAACGATCAAGGCACATTGATATCAAATGCAAACATGTTAGGCAGTTCTCAGAGATAGGTTTCATTAAAGCTGTGCATTGTGACACCAAGGAGCAAATTGCTGATATACTAACTAAACCCCTACCACACAAGCAACACTCATATCTCATGTGCAAAATATGTGTTCATATGTAAATCATGTACATATTGTGTATTTGTATTCAGTTAGACATTTAGAGGGGGTTTTGTCAGGGTAAATGCCTAACCTCATTATGATCACCAACCCAGGGTCGTGTAAGGGTTAACCCACCAACCACATATCCCATCACCCCCTTGACCACTCCTTACCTTCTGGCTCCTCCCCCTGTGTATAAAAGGCTCTCTCCACGTGGAGACCAGCAGTTCCAGATGTGTACCTGCAAGGAAAGGTCAAGAGGTCAGTAGCTGTTATGCTGAATGGGCCTAAACCTAACATAGGCCTCAAATAAAAGGATTTTTGAAAAGATTACTTTGTACCTTGAGTTATTGGGTCAGATCCATCCCTTCACAATTCATCAACTAAATAAAGCACAGTAATTCCATTTAAATTGATGCCTTGTAGATTATACTGTGTGTGCAAGTTATGCAAGAGAAAGTGGAACACATTACCCTGATTATCCACAACTTCTCATATTTTTCTTTGCTGGCTATACAAGACTGATCCAAGAGGAGAAGGAGTCCACAGAACAGCGAGCAGAGGAGATTGAGAGCCGAGTAACCAGTGCCAGTCTGGATGGATCCTTGGGGCGCTACCATCCAGGCACTTCCATTCCTCCATCTGTCACCAGTTCAACTCTTGCCAGCCCTTCTCCCCCCAGCAGTGGCCATTCTACACCTCACTTGGCACCCCACAGTCCTCGCGATGGAGAAAAAATGGTACATTGTAAATGGGTCTGGGCAGGAGACTGTAAGAAGCTGCATTCTAAACAGTTGTTTTATTGCAGAAACATTGATGCTAATCACCAAAGGGTGTACTGTAGTGGTTAAGATGTTCAACGAGGAATTTAAAAACCCAGGTTCCATTTTCAGCTATGGAGTCCCAAGTCACTCTTTCTTAATCTACTTACCTCACAGGGATGTTGTTGTGGAGAACAAAGGGAGGAGGGGGCATTAAGTATGTACATGTACAGGTACATCCTCCCTTTCATTCACATATCAAATACTTTACCCAGTCCACATCCCTCTTCCTCTTCTCAACCCACTGCAGATCAGTAGGAGCAAGAAGGTTCTCCAGCAGTTAGCTGATCAGCTTCTGATGGTGCTAATATGTTTACCAATAATGGCAGCAGAAAATACCAGTTGATTTTTGGTGGTTCCTTGATCTTGTTCATCAACTATCCCGTAGAAAAATGACCAGGACTCTCTCTACCTCCAGAATGCACATATTTTATTTTCAAGGGCTGCATATGTTTCCCAGGTCACAGGTTATCCATTTAGGATTATGAGGGGTCCTTGGTGCTCTCTGAGCTTGCTTGTTTTCTTGCAGATGTTTCATTACCCAAACTAGGTAACATCATTAGTGCTAGTCCATCAATGATTGTGACTAGCACTGATTATGTTACCTATTTTGGGTAATGAAACATCTGCAAGAAAACAAGCTCAGAGAGCACCAAGGACCCCTCATGTCAACCCTGAGCTACAAATATTCTCCTTCATTTAGGATTATGCAGTCCAATCCCAGGGCACATAGATTTTTCTCCATCCTGTCATTTTATTACAAGTGTCAGGGAATAAATCCCCATTTTCAAAGGTCCAAATATCAGATTTGGAGGCAACAATAGACATTTACCTGACATCTAAAGTGGTCACTGTTAGAAACAGTAGAGATTAAATAGGCCCTTGGCTTGCTTTGCTCAGTCTTCTCTTGTGGGCAAATGTCAGCTTGTTTAAATTAAAAAAAACTTTAATTGTTCAGTTACTTGTTGTGCATCTGTGTCAAGCACTTATGATCACACTGTTATTGCAATAATATGAAGGACATGAAAGAGAAGTATATAAAAGAGATACCTAATTTATGATCAGTTAGTTGAGCTAAATTACCTTTAGATCTAATTTAGCCCAGGGTTGGCTAAATTTATGTTTCCTAAAAGATTTCAGTTTGTTTTTCAATTGAATTGTACAGCTTATGTTTTATATTAAAGGTAGAAAAAATTCTGAAGCTATTTATCTTGGTCTGATTTTTTTACATCTCAAAACCTGGCATTTTAACAGGGGTGTGTAGCCTTTCTATATCCACTGTATGTTGCACAACTAGATCCCTGATTTTAGTCCCATGCAACTTGAGAGACTCCCAGTGAGCTGCATCCTTCTTCCCCAGCTGACAACAGTGACAAACTGATTTTTAAAACCATTTTCTCCTCCCAGCAGAACCATGTTGTCAAGGAAGAGGTGCGAAGCTCTGAGGAGAAGGCCTTAGCATTATGTGAGACCTCAACACCCCCCACAATGCATCTTGAATGTATGACTCAAGCATTAGCTCTACAGGCTGGGGCACTGGAAGATGGGAGGGACCTGAGAACCAGGTAAGTTGCAAACCCCAGTGGGTCTTGAGGGGAGGGTTTGGAGAACTGAGGTAGAGCATGAAATGTAGGGGCTGGCATTTTATGTTTTAAGGATGTGGCAGAAAGGAACAAACAGATCAGATATCCTACCTGAAAGAGGTCCGTGACTGAGTTCCACAACCTGGACACATGGATTTATTGCAATTGTACCTAGCTGGGCTTAATAATATTAGAACAAAGTGTCAGATTCCAGCTTCTAGATTCAAAACGATTGTTTTATTGGAATTGCAAAGCTCATCCAAAATAAGTGGCAGTATATAGTGGCATAGCAGATTTAGAATTAGTGTTCAGGAATAATGCTCAGGTCAGAATCAAGCTCATAGTCACTTATTTTTTATTTACCATATTTAAGAACAGCCCATCTCCCTCACAGAGGGACTCTAGGCGGTGTACAATAAAATATTAAAAGCATAAAAACAGCATAAAATTTAAAAGAGGCAAGAATGTAAGAAATTAATTAAAAGGCAGGGTGAAGGCTTTCACGGCACTAACCAGCCCCACAGCTGCATGCTCCTGTGCATCCCAACTCTGGTCTCCCGGTTTCCCTACCTGGGGGGGGGGTGTCCCTCCATCCCAGACACACGAACGCAAACACAGTCGACCTGGGGGCAGTGGTGGGTCCTGTAGTGCTTCAGCTCTTACTCTCAGCACAATGGGGACTCAACCACTAATTCCCCCTCATCCAAATGTGTCCCCCTCTCTGGACTCTCCCAGTAACTGGGGGGGGGCACCAGACTCACTACCGCTCTTTTTTTGACTCTCACTTGGGAAAAGAGTGACCATTCATACAACCAACCAGTCCACACATGCACCAACACCCATCCTTGGGCCTCTGCCAGTCCCTTTTACTCACACGTGCACACACACACTCATCCACACTTACCCACATCCTCATCTAGGCTGGCAGGCACTAGTCAGAGGGATGGAAGCCACCACATCTGGGTCCAAAGATGACTCAAAGAATGGGCAGGCTTCAGGACCCCTTTTATTCCCCAAAGTCCTTGCTTTGTTCTGGTAGCTGTTGATCGGACTTGGGGAGGGGTTTCCCATGTTCTCAGGCCCAAGTTCTTTTGTCTGATTCAGGTGACATTTTTCTTCGTTTTCTTAACAACTTGGTTCCTTCTTAACTACTTTTCCTAAGGGAACTTTTCCTGGCTTTTGTCCATTCTGCTTACATGCTTGCTTCATCTTTAGGTATGGCATCTTAGGCCTAGTCTCACACATGCTATGCCCAAACAAATAAACCTGATTATGGTGTAATGTGATTGTTTGAGTCACTTTATCTTCTTCTGCGCATGTGCGAAGATGGCGGCATCTAGCTAGCTCCTGTCCTGGTGATGGGATTGTTTTGGCCTTTTCGGGGGTGTAGGGGCCGTTAAAACTCCTTACGGCCCCAGCCCCGGCGAGGAGAACCCCTACCCAACCTGGGGAGGGCTTTTATGCCCCCCGGAACATCCCAGTTGGAGCTGGGGGCCGGCGGTTGATAGGACCCTGCGGAGCGCCGTGGAGATAAGGGCAGTGGCAGCGGTGGCGGCGGTGGTGAGGGAGGCGATGGCTTACTCGGCTGCAGCAACTTTCCTGGCTGCAGCTTCTGATGACAACAGAGACGAGGGGGCTTGGAGGGGATGGCGACTCTGGCGGCAATGCGAGCAGTCGAGGGGCGATGTCCACCCTCCTCCCCCTCCCCCCACTCGAAGTGGTGGAGCAGAGGTGGCGATGGCGGCAGAGGCCAGCTGACGATGCTGGCGTTGGACCCCCCTCCTGGACCCATGGACTTGGTTATCCTGGGGTATGCTGGGATCACTAGGACTGTTGAGCTATGGGGGTGTGGTGGGGCGGTGCTGGCACCGTTGATGGCGTTTGTCGCAGGATGCTGCAACAGTGGACGTTAGCTGAGGTGTGAGGGAAGATGATGAGGTGAGGGTGGCCAGGACTTACGAATCGGCGGAGGAGGAGATGTTATCCTCCTCTGGGGATATTATTCCCCCCCTCCCTCTCCCCGCCTTACCCTCCCCCCCTCCCTTTGCGGGATGGGTTTACGAACTGCAACGCAGGACTCCTTCCCATATTCCAACTTACGCTTCTCGCCTGAGGGAGAGACCGAGCACTACTGTGGGGGAGCTGAGGGACTTTTTTTATACCCCAACGGAAGAGACAGAACATCATTCCCAATGTAACCATCTTTAGGGAGACTAACCATCGTGAGAAGATGGTTTGGATATGGACATTGGACCTGCTCCCTGTCGTGAGAGGACAGTGGAGTCCAGCTCTAGGACGACGGACATTGTGATCTGTGCACGGTTATCTCTCTGGACTATGGAGGAACCCTGAACTGGCCCTCCTTCCCGTCCTTGGTTTGGATGATGCTTTTAAAAACCGACCTTCTAGTGCTGTGAGACTCCCACCTCTCGCAGGCCTGGCCCTCCACATTATCGAGGGCCTAATCTTGATGACGGGTTTTGGAACCCCGAGAGATGGCATGCAGCGAAGAGGGGGTTGAGGGTTCTTTTTATCAAAATTTTTAATGAAAATTTTAAGGGGACCCGGGAGGAGGGGAGGGGGTTGTAAAGGTGGACCTGGGGGGGCCCATATAGCCACTGAGCGGGGTGATGGGTCGATTGGGCCCAGCGGAGGGGTCGTGGAAGGAAATTTGACCGGGGAGCAGGGGGGTGATAGGAAGGGCAGTGCAATTGAAATAATGAGTGGGAGGGGCAGATATGATGGGCGCAGGGGGCCATATCACGCTCCGGGGGTGCGCACACGCTATTTACGAGCGATTGCGCACTCCGGCCCCCAATGCGCGACTCGTGTCCTGGGTTGCACAGAGCCTCAGGCCCTGGGTCCGCGGCTGATGTTGTGTAATGCCAGGTCGGTTGTTAACAAAGCCCCCCTCATTTGTGATCTTATTTTGGAGGGGGGTGCAGACCTGGCTGGTATTACGGAGACCTGGTTGGACCAGGAGGGGGGGTCCCCCTCGTTGAAATATGCCCACCAGGTTTCCGTGCATTTCATCAGCCAAGGGCTCAGGGGAGGGGCGGGGGAGGGGCGGCGATTATTAGGGAAAGTCTTTGTCTGAGGGAGACCACTGTTCCTCAGATAGCTGGATGTGAGTCCCTTTTTGTGAAGTGGGGCTGTGGGGTGCAGATGGGTTTGCTGACCACGTACCTGGCTCCCTGTCACGTGGCGGCGACCCTGCCCGAGCTGCTCGACGTTATTGCCGGGGTGGCGGTTGATACCCCCAGACTCATTGTCATGGGGGATTTCAACCTACCATCCGCAGGTGAGGTGTCAGAGGTGGCCCGGGAGTTCATGGCTTCCATGGCAGCCATGGACCTGACCCAGTTAGTTCAGGGCCCCACTCACATAGGTGGACACACTCTGGACTTGATTTTCATCTCTGGTCAGTGGTTGAATGATCTTGGTAGAGGGGACCTAGACATTAAACCCTTGTCATGGACAGATCATTCGCTCCTTCACTTGGACTTTCCAGCCGCTTCCCCCCGCTGCAGGGAGACGGAACCGACCAGATGGTTCCATCCCAGGCGCCTGATGGATCCCGAAAGGTTCCTGATGGAGCTTGGGCTGTTTCCTGAGACCGTGGCACACGACTCGACTGAAGACCTGGTGGCCACCTGGGAGAGTGCAGCCGCCGGAGCTTTGGACCGCGTTGTGCCTTTGCGGCCTCTGACCCGATGCCAATCTCAATTGGCTTCTTGGTTCTCCGAGGAGAGCATCTGGAGGACTAGTCAATCCGATTCTGACTGGACACTGGTGAGGTCTTATATCAAGACCTACCTAGTGGCAATAAAAGCGGCGAAATCTAACCATTTTTCCACTCTTATCGCATCTGCAGAGAACCGCCCAGCTGCTCTGTTTAGGGTGACCCACTCCCTTCTTTGGGGGGAGTGCGGGAAGATGCCTTGCAGGATTGAGCTGAGGATTTTGTGCAATTCCTGCATGATAAAGTCGCTCGGATTTGGAAAGGCTTGGACTCCGACTGGATGAGTCCAGGGGAGGAGACAAGGGTAGGTCTTGAGAATATTACTGGGAGGAGTTTGATCCTGTGGCTCCTGAGGATGTGGACAGAGTTCTGGGTAAGATTAGTGCCGCCACATGTTTATTGGACACGTGCCCCTCCTGGTTGGTACTGGCCTCCCGGGAGGCTACACGAGGCTGGCTCCAGGGGATTATAAGTGCTTCTCTGAGTGAGGGTGCCTTTCCCGCTGCCTTGAAAGAGGCGGTGGTGAGGCCGCTCCTCAAGAAGCCTTCCCTGGACCCGGTGGAATTAGCTAACTACCGTCCAGTCTCCAACCTTCGTTTTGTGGCGAAGGTTGTTGAGAGTGTGGTGGCATGACAGCTTCCCCAGCACCTGGATGAAGCTATCTATCTGGACCCATACCAGTCGGGCTTCAGGCAGGGGTACAGCACAGAAACGGCATTAGTCGCGTTGGTGGATGATCTCTGGAGGACTCGGGACAGGGGTTGCTCCTCTGTCCTGGTCCTATTAGATCTCTTAGCGGCTTTTGATACCATCGACCATGGTATCATGCTGCAGCGGTTGAGGAGGTTAGGAATAGGGGGCACCGTCCTGCGGTGGTTCTCCTGCTTCCTCTCCGACCGGATGCAGTTTGTGTTGGCAGGGGGGCAGAGGTCGACCTCGAGGTGCCTCACATGGGGAGTGCCGCAAGGGTCGGTCCTCTCACCCCTTCTCTTCAACAACTGATGATACTCAGCTATACATCTCCACCCCAGACCACCCCAACGATCCCCTTGATGTGATGTCTCGCTGCCTGGAGGCCGTGCGGGTCTGGATGGGGAGAAATAAGCTCAGACTCAACCCTTCCAAGACCGAGTGGCTGTGGCTTCCAGCGTCCCGATATAGTCAGCTGGTGCCATCGCTGACTATTGGGGGTGAATCTCTGCCCCCCACAGAGAGGGCTCGCAATCTGGGTGTCCTCCTGGATGCATGGCTGTCTTTAGAAGAGCATATGACGGCCGTGGCCAGGGGGGCTTTTTATCAGGTTCGCCTGATTCACCAGTTGCAGCCCTTTCTGGACCGGGACGCCTTGCGCACGGTCACTCACGCCCTTGTCACTTCCCGGCTGGACTACTGTAATGCTCTCTATATGGGGCTCCCCTTGAAGAGCACTCGGAGGCTCCAACTGGTCCAGAATGCGGCCGTGCGGGTGGTTATGGGCGCAACTCGTTGTGCCCACGTGACACCCCTCCTGCGCGAGCTGCACTGGCTCCCAGTGGTCTTTCGGGTGCGATTCAAAGTGTTGGTTACCACCTTTAAAGTGCTCCATGGCATAGGGCCCCAGTACCTTCGAGACCGACTTCTGCCACCAATAGCCTCCCACCGGCCAGTCCGCTCCCACAGAGAGGGTCTCCTCAGGGTGCCATCGGCCAAGTTATGTCGGCTGGCGACACCCAGGGGGAGGGCCTTCTCTGTGGGAGCCCCTGCCCTGTGGAATGAACTGCCCCCGGAAATGCGTAAGATCTCCGACCTCCGTGTATTTCGCTGTGCCCTCAAGACCCTGTTGTTCCGCCAGGCCGGTCTATCAATGTAATGATTTTAAATTGGGGTTTTAAATTTTTGGAGTTTTAAATCTGAGCCAAAATTATTTAATAATTTTAATAATTTTTAATTGATATTTTGTCTTTGTGCTTTTAATAGGCTGTACACCGCCCTGAGTCCTTCGGGAGAAGGGCGGTATAGAAATAAAATTATTATTATTATTATTATTATTATTATTATTATTATTATTATTATCATTATCATCATCATCATCATCATCATCATCATCATCAACATTATTATTATTTATCTGCTTAGACAGTAGTTGGGTCTCCAAGCACACTAAACTACCTACCCCCAAACTCTATTTTATCTTAGTTTGTTATACCAACCCAATCCAGTAGGTATGTAAACAATTTTAATGGGACAATTTGTTGCTATCCTTTTTCTTATACCATCCATATACCGTGTTTTCCTGAAAATAAGACCCTGTCTTATATTTTTTGAACCCCAAAATAAGTGTTTGGCCTTATTTTCGGGGGAGGTCTTATTATTTTGGGGCGCATGGAGCAACACGGGGCTCCTCTTGCCGTCTTATCTGATTTCCACCTCTGTCTCCCTAACCCTAACCCGAGGAAATGGCGGGGACCGGCTGTGCATGCGCTTAAATATTTTCAGGGAGGGATTGTTTTCGGGGAGGGCTTATTTTAGCACATGTGCTCAAAAGCCCGATTGGGCTTATTATCTGGGAAGGTCTTATTTTGGGGGAAACAGGGTAGTACTTCTATCTCTCATTCTTTCCTTTGTCACAGCCTGGGGGCAGATGGCACAACTAGCAGTCAGGAATCCTTACACAAGTCCACCAAGAAGAAAAGCATCAAATCTTCCATTGGGCGTCTCTTTGGCAAGAAAGAGAAGGGGAGGCTGGGGCAGTTGGGCCGTGAGTCCCCCTCACTTGGTATGCTTTCCCCATGCACAGCCTCAATTTGATCTTTTTTTTCTCCCACTAGAACAAGCCTCAGTCCTTCCCTGTAAATGTAATTCTGGATCCACAGTCATGTAAAAAAGAAAGTACATAGAACTCTTTGAGTTCTATGGTTTTACATATCAGGATATAGTAAAAATCATCTGGTCCTTAGCAGTTCTTAAAAGTAGGCAAAAAGAACCTCAGATGAACAACAACACATGTGTTGTGGTCCACTGGCGGCCTGCAGAGCTGGTAACAGAGTCGGACAGTGAGAAGGTTGGGGAGGAACATGGGCCAGTCATGGAGTCTGGGGAAGGCTTGGACGAGGGCTCTGCATTGGAGGCAGAGAAAGGGCCATCTGGGAGGTACGTGCTGCCTCTGGAGCCTCCAGAGTCAGACCTCAGAGAGGCAGAAGAACAGAGGGAGCCTGTTCCCAGTGCGTGCATGCACAGAGCTGCCAGAAGGCAAGAACAGTTAAAACAAAAGGGATGACTTGGGAGTAGGGCTTGGAGATGATTGGCCCCTCCCATAAGACTTAAAAGAGGAGCAAAGGCATATGGGCCTTTGCAGGAAGCAACATTGTTAATTCTGTTCAGTTTAAAGTCTGAAGCTCTGTTTGATTCTGGACTTCGTGTGGCTTTGCCAATTAGGTCTTTGGCAGCATGTCAATGGAGATAAAGGTGGGTGATTATCAGCCTTATCCCGAAGGACTCTTTACAACTATTTGGGACTCATCTGTGAATGAACAGAATTCACAGCTGTTGCAATAAAAGAAGTTTTTGGGACTACTCGTGTGTTTTACTGACTCAGGACCCTAGGTCAGAACAACATGACATATTACACTATGTCATCATTTGTTGTACAAAAAGAAAGCCAAATAGAGAAGCCATGTGCAAAAATTAAGTACACCCTTACTGCTTCCATAGGTATGAAGAGGGTAAGTAGCAGCCAGGTGCTGCTAATCAAGTACCGGTGATCAATTGATCATCAGCAGAATGGCTGAAAAAGAAACAGAATCAAGGTGTTGCAGAATCAAAGTCCAGATCTCAACCTGATTGAAATGCTGTGGCGGGACTTCAAGAGAGCTGTGCATAAACAAATGCCCAGAAACCTCAATGAACTGAAGCAATGTTGTAAAAAAGAGTGGGCCAAAATTCCTCCACAACTATGTGAGAGACTGATAAAGTCATACAGAAAACAATTACTTCAAGTTATTGGTGCTAAAGGTGGTTCTACAAGCTGTTGAATCACAAGGTGTACTTAGATTTTCACACATGACTTCTCCATTTTGGCTTTCTTTTGTAAAATAAATGATGACATGGTGTAATACAGGGGTGTGTCAGGTTTCGATGTTATCGTGGGAGCTGTTGGATGCGGCCGCCAGTTGCTCTGTTGTACCCTCAGGGAGGGGCCCTTGTGTTGGTGGCGTCTTGCTTTGCTGAGGTGGGAAGGATTGGGGCCCCTGCATGGGGAGCATCTCCCCTGGTTGGAGCGGCAGTGGTTGGGGGCCCTTTGCAATCCTCAGCCTGCGGGTTCCCTTTTGCCACTAGATGATTGGCCCCCACTTGTCTAGCCACGAGAGTCCCAGTATGACTGGGTTTGTCATTTTGGGGGCTATTATGAACCGAATCGTTTCCCAGTGGTCTGCTAGCTCCAGCCTCACTGGCTCGGTCAAGTGTGTGACATAAGTCCCCCGCACTAGGTATCCATCAACTTGTTCAAATCGGATTGGGTGTTTGAGCTTTTTTGCACGGATCCCCAAATTTAGGACTGTGGGTAGGTTAATCAGGCACCTCGTGCAGCCTGAATCTATTAGGGCTTGGAAAGTCCCTTGGGTCCCTGTTTTCGGGGCTGTTAGGCATATAGGGAAGAGAAAGGGGTGGATGGGTCCACTCACCATTGGGTCGTCTTCACCCTCGTCCTCACTGTCATATGACTCGGGGGATTGATTTCCCTCATCTGGGATCCCTCTTGTTTCGGTCAGGTGGGCGAAGACCTCTGGGCCCTGGGGGGCTTTCCATGGCGCGTTGGTGGCACGTTTGGGCCCTCGTTCCGGTCGTGCCCTGGGCGGTGGGTCTGGCCTCGGTCTTGGGGTTCCACATGCTGCTGCCAGGTGACCAATCCCCCCACACCTGTAGCACCTCAGCGGGCTACGTGGGATGGCTGGCCTCTGGGTGGGCTGTGGTGCTGTGGTTCCTCATCTACCGGGTGGTCCCTGGTCCAGTTGGCCTCTCTCCCTGCTATCTGGCTGCTTCGACATGTCATTGGCCCGCAGCCCTGTCGACTTTTATCGCTACCCAGAACCTTTTGGAGAGTCGGTTCGGGATGTCTCGATAAGCGGTCACTTGGGCAATTTGCTTATCTAGGCTCATTCTAAAGAAATACACCAATAGTTGCTCTGGTAGGGGAGGTAAGGTCCCAATGACTCTCCTGAATTCACGGATATGCTCTCTGATAGGCTTCCCCTTCTGCATTTGGTTCCTGAGCTTGTCCTCCACATAGGGGTCCTCTTCTGCCTCCTCAAACCGGTTGTAGGAACCCATCTGCGTCTTGCAGTTGGGGGGCCCTGTTCTTGTAGAGGGTTGCTGACCACCTTCTTGCTTCTCCCTCCAACCCCTCTGAGATGGCACTGACTAGGGCTCTGGGAAATGGATAGAGGTGTCCATAGTGCTCGATGTAGATCTCAGCTGTGTCGAGGAATTGCGCCAGCTGGTCTGGGTCGCCATCGAACTTTCCTCTGAAGCGGGGTGGGTCCTCCCTCGCTGCTCTATCTTCCCAGTGCGGGGCTCTGTAAGCCTGCTCTCAGTGCCACTGGCCCTCTTCCTCTCCTTTCATTCTAGGGTAGGGAGGTGGTGTCCTGTCTCAGCGGCTCTGTTTGCTTTGCAAGGGAGGAACCCATGGATGCAGTTTTGGGCTTCGTCTCTTTCTGCTGGGGGGGAAGGGCTGTGCCTCCATCTAGGGCGTCTCAATTCAGCAGGCTCGACTGGTCCCCACCTCTCCTTAGGCCTGCATGATGGCCCCTCCTCCAGAAGGTTGGCACGGTCAAATTTCTCCTTCAATTCATCTATGGGGCACTCGAGTGGCTTCCTTGAAGCTTTTTGGTGCCTGGCCTGCTGCCAGTCCCATAGCCAGTCTGCCCTCCCCACTTAGGGGTTTAGGGGTTTCCCCTTCCCCTGAACATTCGGGAAGGGAAACTCAGCCTCTGCAGCTTTTGGCAAGGGCCCTGAATACTCATCTTTCTTCTTCTTGGCTTGCGGCACGATCGCCTGACCTTGGCTGTCTTGCAACTTCACTGGGGGAGGGAGGGGGTGAGGACCCGAGGCATCCAAGCTGGCTGGGGTCAAGACTGGCTCCTTTCCAGTTGCTTGAATTAAACTTTCCTCAGATAAATTGCCTTCTGCCATGACGTCTGGACTGCTCCTCCATTCATTCCATATATCCAGGGAGGGAACTGGAAGTTTGGAGGTCAGCCAGCTTGGCTTGGAAAGGAGTTTCGGCTGTCTGTCAGGTTTCGATGTTATCTCAAATAAATTGCATTTCCAAACACAAAGTCTTTGATGAAACCTTTCATTTATTGGAATAACGATCTGGCCCCGGACTCGGTTGCAGCCGAAACTGACCCTCTGTCCTCCAAACCCTTCCCTTTCCATTCCTCAATTCTCAGTGTCTCATTGGCCATCTTCCAAATCACTCTTGTCTTCTTGGCTACTTCAACTCACAGGAATTTCCCCCCTCCCATCTCATCTCCTAGGTGACATTATCTGCTGGGGGAAAAGGTGGGTGAAAAGTCAAACTGCTACTTCTACTGTTCATGTCAACGCTGGAGAGAATGTAACTTGGAGCGCTGACAGGGTGTCAAACTTGATCCTGTCATGGGCCGCATTGGGATTTTGTTTGCCCTAGGGGGCCCAGGGTGGGCATGCCCCGGTTATCACAGCCAAATGGATGGGTGTGGCCGGTCCCAGGACAGCAGAGGCCAGTCCCTCGCCATCTCTAGGACGGCCTGTGGGCCAACTCCCTGGTTATTGTGGGCTGGATCTGGGCTGCGTGTTTGACACCCCGGTGTAATATGTCATGTGTTGTTGCTCATCTGAGGTTGTATTTGCCTACTTTTAAGAACTGCTAAGGACCAGATGATGACCAAGGAGGGTGTACTTTTTCACATGACTGTATATCTCTGTGACCAAGGCCTCTGCTTGGAATTGTAATCCAGCACATCTGGAGCACATCAAGTTCAGGAAGGCTACTCATAATTTGGCTTTTCTGTCTCTTGTCAAACACACACTGTAAAAATTAGGAAAAAACCCCTCTTGACTTCCTTGAGAATCCTGCCCTCACTCCCATTATCTACATGAACTTTTTTTGCACTGGAATGAGCAACATGGATGCTGCCTAAAGATTAATCTCTGCTTTCTCCAGTCTGTGACTTTCACCACATGGAGAAGTAGCTGCATAGAAATTCTATCTTGAAAATTAAGACAGTTAATGGAGGCCATGATGTGTTTCTCTTTCTCCCTGTGTAATTTGCCTATCTTTCTTGACAGCTGGGACACCATCTGATGAGATGTCATCTGTAGACCCCTTGGGCCTTTCCAAACTCTCAGGACCTGTGGACAAGGATCGTAGGAACAAAAAGAAGTAAGAAGGGGATGAAGAGGAGGACTGATAGAGCTTCCATTGATTTGCACCTGCAAGACCAAACCCAGTTTGCCTCATGAAGTCATTGGGTGGTACCTGGAGGAAGCAGTGCTGCACTTTGAGCAGCCCCACTTTTGCTGCTTCCAAAATGGGAATTACTGTCTCTAAAATTACAATACTGAACATTAAAATAGTTGATATGCAGGCAAAGGAAAATTGAGGATCAGAAGGAAAAGCAATCTTGGGATTTTCAGAAGTTATTTCTTTTCTCCTCAATTCTGTTTCTGTCTTTTCTGTGCCCAGGCATGAGCTGTTGGAAGAAGCTTGTCGACAAGGGTTGCCTTTTGCTGCCTGGGATGGACCTACTGTTGTCTCATGGCTGGAGGTAAGAAAGAGATTGTTTTCCATCACATGGCAGCATTTCATCATGACTAAAGACTACAATGGAACATGGAGCAGTGAACTCTTTCCCAACCCAGCACAGGCAGTGAACATTAAATCCCACCTGTTCGTGGTAGATTAAAGAGCAATATGTCCTCATCCAAGAACCAATAATAATTTCATGGGGAATTCCACCAGGCCCAAATGAGATCCATGGGTTGGGGACTGATTTCCTTCTGAAAAGCATAAGGATAAAATCTACTTAACCTCTCTTCCCATTTACTCTGGCAGCTGTGGGTGGGCATGCCAGCCTGGTATGTGGCTGCTTGCCGTGCTAATGTCAAGAGTGGTGCCATTATGGCTAACCTGTCTGACACAGAAATCCAGCGAGAAATTGGCATCAGTAATCCTTTGCACCGGCTTAAGTTGCGCCTTGCCATTCAGGAGATGGTTTCCTTGACCAGTCCCTCAGCCCCTGCTACTTCAAGTACAGTAAGTGACGGGCTCTCTATACACTGCCCTCTGCTGGGCCTTCTCTTGATCAACAGGGAAGCTGACAGCTTTCTGCTTTCTCTACTTGTTAAGATTCACAACTGCCCTCTTCCTCTTTTTTTTCCTCTGCTATTCTTGCTAGTCTACTGGAAATGTGTGGATGACGCATGAAGAGATGGAATCTCTCACAGCCACTACAAAGCCAGTAAGTGTTGCTGCAATGGGTGCTGTCCCTCAAATCAACTTCCTTCCTTTGTCTCTATGTTGTGGCTGTTTCCAGGATCTTATATTGCAGTTTCCTGTGTGTGATTCTGTATGTATGCATGATTAGAAGATTAGATGGCACTATCATTGGACCCATCTTGTCAGCAACTTTCCTATCCAAGTTGATGGTTTTCTTCCTGTTGTTGATTTGGTAGGAAATTCATGCTTATGGACAACACTGGATGAAAGCATTCTAGTTTCCTTCTACATTTGGAAGAACTACTAATAAATGTTAATCCAACGTGGGCCAGCCTTTTCTGACTAGTGCCCTATGTTGAGCTAATCCAGTGTTTCTCAACCTCAGCAACTTTAAGATGTGTGAACTTCAACTTTATGCTGGCTGGGGAATTCTGGAAGTTGAAGTTCACACATTGAGGTTGAGAAACATTGAGCTAATCTATCTATCTGTGTCCCCATGGGAGTTACATTCAAAACAGCAGTGGGACTATGGGATCTGCATGGTTGCCAAATCTAAAAACTTGCATTGAGTGAAGCAACTTGAAACCAGTTGAAATGATGTGCAAAACAGGAATGGCAACATTTATATAGAGAGTAACAGAATAACAGAGTTGGAAGGGACCTTGGAGGACTTCTAGTCCAACCCCCTGCTCAGGCAGGAAACCCTATACCATGTCAAACAAATGGCTGTCCAGTCTCTTCTTAAAAACCTCCAGTGCTGGAGCACCCACAACCTCTGGAGACAAGCCATTCTACTGATCAATTGTTCTTACTGTCACCCCCTCTTCTTTGTGGCAGGAGTGGAGTAGTCGCTCTTTCCTGAGCTCATGTGATTGGCTCCTTTAATCCTGATTTCCTTGGGGATACTCCAAACTGCTTCTGTTTGGAGACCAGATCTCCAGATGCAGCAAAATGAATAAATGGAGTGGATTATTCTGGTTCACATTGCAGGTGGCCTTTTTATAGGAAAAGAGTAGGAATAAAGACTAGCCCAATTCTCTCCCTGTGATGCTAGGTTTCTTAACATTTTTTTGCATGTGCACAATTGGGCCCATTGGTTAATGGAATAAGATCCAGATTCCCTCATCTCTTTTTATTGCATGTGTAGATTTATTTAAGACTAACTGGAAATTTCTTACCACAACAGGGACGTTTCCACTAGCTTTGAGGTACTGTGATATGTGTTTATGAATAAAGTACATCTAAACCTTGCCTAAATGGTTCCTTTCTACTTTTTTTTCTGCTTTCCATTTAACCACTATACAGGAGACAAAGGAAATCAGCTGGGAGCAGGTATGGGCAGGATTCACGTGCTGACTCTTTCTTAATTTGCATGAGTTTGTATGCAATTCCTTTTATAGTAGAGAACAGGGCTGATGGTAAAAGCACCTGCACTTCATTAAGTGAATGGATAATATAATCAGAATGACATACAGTGTGTACCTAAATCACGGATGTCAAACTTGCAGCGTCATGTTGCCGTCACATGACATTTCGTGATGTTTTTCCCCTTTGCGGAGCTGGGGTGGGCATGACCTGCACATGACACATCTGGCCCATGGGCCACCAGTTTGACAGCCCTGACCTAAATGAATAAAAGTGAAGGGAAAATAGTGTATCAGAAACGTTTCTTACAAATTGGTCTTGAATCATTACTGAAATTCATAAATTTTATAGAATTCTCTCTTTAGGTCCAATAGATATTTTATACAGGTAGTCCTCGACTTACAACCGCAATTGAGCCCAAAATTTCTGTTAAGTGAGACATTTGTTAAGTGAATTTTGCCCCATTTTACAACCTTTTTTGCCTCAGTTGTTAAGTGAATCACTGCAGTTGATAAGTTAGTAACCCGGTTGTTAAGTAAATCTGGCTTCCCCATTGACTTTGCTTGTCAGAAGGTTGCAAAAGGTGATCACATGATTGTGGGACACAGCAACGGTCATAAATATGAACTATCTGCCAAGCATCTTGAATTTTGATCACATGATCATGGGGATGCTGGAAAGGTCATAACTGTGAAAAACAGTCATAAGCAGTGGTGGGATTCAGCTGGTTTGCACCGGTTCAGTAGAACTGGTAGCTAACTGTTTGTGCAGTTCAGTGAACCGGCTGAATAGCATGCCTCACCACCTATTATAAGTCCTATTATAAGCCTCCAAGCAGGATCCTTGGGAACAGGACCTACCTGTTCTTGCTTTGGCCCAGGCATCGTTGAAAGGCCTGGGCACAGCTGGCCTCTCCTCGCCACACCCAGCCACACCTTGCTTCTCCCCTCCCAGCCACTCCTCCCCTCGTTGTGCCCAGGCCTTCCGACAACGCCCTGGGCCAACGCCAGCCACCCACTCACCCAGCCACCCAGGCCATCTGCTTGCCCGGCCACCCGGCTGCGCTCAGGCCTTCCAACGACGCCCTGGGCCTAGGCTAGCACAGAGCCCATGGCGCAGCCCCCGGGACTCTGGAACCAGCAGCACTTGCCCTGGCACATCATGCCTGCTTCTAAAGGGAAGAGGGAGAAAAGGACAGAGGAAATTAGGCCCTGCAGAGGATCCTTAGCCACCTCCACAGTGCTCCTGCACAGCACTGAGCTGACTTACTGAGGCGCTTCAGTGTGGGGGCTGCTGGAGGAGGTGCCTGCAAACTCCAGTCGCAGCATCCCACTGGGGGAGGTGTGGGCGGCCCCTGCGAACCAGTACCTGATGCTCGAACTGCTGGAGATCCTGAGAGTGGGCGGCCTCTATGAGCTGCGGCTTGCCTTTCAGGGGAAGATTCAGCTGGGGTCGGACTACTCTGGGCTCTTCCTGAACACCTACGAGGACAAAGGCGAGAGCAGGTAGGTCTTGTTCCCAAGGATCCTGCTTGGAGGCTTTTTTTAAATATTATTTTTTATTATACAATTTTCTTTGTTATATATAAAATTTCCATATCCACAATGGCAGTGTACTGACTCTTTTAAATACAAATAATAACTCTTATAAATACAGTAGCTATCACTATTATTCTCAAAAGCTATTCATCATATTCTTCACATATCCTTATTAAACATTTTCCGTTATTTAATTAAATGCTCTATTTGGTTTTATCTATAATTAGTTAATAATATCAAGAATTATAAACATCATATAACCATCACATTTGTAACCATTATCATCCAAGTCTATTAAACATAATGTTTCATTATTCAATATTATTTAATTGCAAATTTACTTCATTTTTATTTACATATCCTCCTTGATTCTAAATTTCTAACTTCTGCTTCTATTTTCTAACCATTGATAAAATAATTCCCAAGTTAAAAAATATTCTGTTTCCTCCTTATCCTTAATTTTCAATGTTAGTCTATCCATTTCAGCACATTCTAGTATTTTCTTTATTACATTTTCCTCTATAGGTATATTTTCATTTTCCCAGTTTTGTGCATTCACAATTCTCACTGCTGTTACCACATGTAAAATTAAATATATATTTCTTTTATTATATTTCTCCGGTAGGATACCCAACAAGAACATCTCTGGTTTTAGTTCTATTTGTTGTTTTGTCATTTCTTCTAGCCACATTTTTATTTTTAACCAATATTTTTTTGCCATAGGACAAGTCCACCACATATGATAGTAAGAACCCAGTATCTGTTTGCATTTCCAGCATCTGGAAGATTTTTTTTTTAGTATAATAGTTCCATCTTCCATTAAACAGTGTGTCGACTGGGTACATGTATCTTTGTGCAATAATAATCAAAATTTACAACAGTATTCATTACATTAATATTACTTCTCTAATTTTACAATACTAATATTGAACATTATAAACATATTCACTTCTCCCTCTTGACATATCTTCTAATAGGAATATAATAATAATATTAAACATAATAATCCTAATAGTCATAATAATAATAATAATCATAGTGTTTACATCTCTCTCAACATATTTTCTATATTTCGCTGATTTTCTTCTTTTGTTTCCCTATTTTTAACTTCCATTTTTATTCTCTAACCATCGATAAAATAGTTCCCATGCCATATAATATTCAGTTTGTTCTTTCTCCTTAATTGCAAGTGTTAATCTATTCATTTCTGCACATTCTAATATTTTCCTGATCACGTTCTCAACAGTAGGAATCTCTTCACTTTTCCAGTTTTGTGCAAATACCGTGTTTCCCTGTAAATAAGACCCTGTCTTACATTTTTTTGAACCCTGAACTAAGCGCTTGGCCTTATTGCCATGCGCTCAAAAGCCCGATTGGGCTTATTATCAGGGGATGTCTTTTTTTTTTTTTATTGAAAAAGTTTTAATAAAATTTTTACATACATTTTCTCCCCCCTCCCCAACCACCCCCCCGGACTTCCCAGAGCAAATACAAGTACATGATAAAATACAGCTAAATTCTCTAAATTAAACTCCATTTCACACTTATCATAATCCTGATCATTAAACAAGTAAATAAAAGGAAAGCAAGTCTTCTTTTCTTCTCATTCCATCTAATTCAACAGAATTAATCTCCATGTCTCCATTTATAGTTACAGCAGTTAATAAGACAATTAAATATTAAGTAATCACACCTATCATTACTCAGTATAACTAATTAATACTTAGCAAATTATTAAGTCTATACAATCTAACAAGATATTTTGTAACTTCTTTCATTTAAAACAGAAAAAGAAAACCCAACAACAAAGAAAAATAAAAAACCCTCAGTCGAAAAAAAAAAAGAACCTCAAATTTA
>WNWU01011904.1:1452-12428 GCA_012654045.1 Ptyas mucosa
ATGATATGATATGATATGATATGATATGATATGATATGATATGATATAATATGGTGTGATATGATACGATAGATATCATTTGATAGGATAGGATAGGAAAGGATAGGATAGGATAGGATAGGATAGGATAGGATAGGATAGGATAGGATAGGATAGAATAGGATATATATGATATATGATACATGAACATCAGGATCTTTATCAATTCTAAGGATGGTTGCTGCATGTTAATCCAGTTTCATAAAACTATGTTTAATCATATGCCCATTTCTAATGGATTTTGCCAGATTTCTATTTCATGCAGTTGCCAAAGGCCACAAAAATATCTAACATCATTTAATAACACATTTATTAAATTAGGAACACTATGTGGTTGTGCATCTTGTGGCAATTGACTCTCGACAGCATGCAAAAATCCAGTACATGTGAGATAATTATTACTCTATTGCAATTATTCAAAAGAATCAAAAAGTAGTCAGCATAAACTTGTAGTAAAGGGTGAGATGGAAGGAAGAATACATTTCATTTCCCTTCACTAATTCTTTTGTATTATTAAAAGAATAGGTTACATTGGAAATAGGTAGGAAAAAAACCCATTTACATTTCAGAAACTCTATAATATTCACATTTCAAAAAACCCAGGCCTATGTAAAAAGGATATCCCCCTGATACCGTGTTAAATACATCTTCATAAAATGTGTGTCCCTTTTTACTACATTTACGAAATCATTTATAAATAGAAAATATAAAAACCATAAAAATGGCAAAGTCCCGTCCCCTAAGGAGGTACCTTTGGCAGAACCCAGAAAAAGGGCCTTCTCCATGGTGGCTCCACCCTCTGGAAAACTGTCCCTTCAGAAGTTAGACTGCTCCCCACTTTTACATTCTTACGAAAGGTCCTGAAGGCCTAGGGAACCCCGAGTGAGATGGAGCCCATCAAGTGGCTTATTTGACTGTGTGTTGTTGCCAGGGGTGCAGTGGTGAGTTGCTCTGGGTTCGCACCAGTTCGCAAGAACCGGTAGTAAAAATCTGTAGTAGTTCGGAGAACCGGTAATAACATTGGATGGCCAAGCCCCCGAACTGGTCCCCGAGTAAGCCACTTGCTTACTCCGTCTACCTTATCAGAGGCTTCTACAACCTCTTCAGCCAAAAAAAAAAATGCTTTTAAAAGTAAAAAAAAAAAGCCTCTGATGATAATGTGGCTCAGCTGGGATCGTCAGAGGCTTTTAAAAGCATTTTTTCTGCAACCTCTTTGGCTGAAGAGATTGTAGGAAAAAAAATGCCTTTAAAAGCCTCTGGTGAACCCAGCTGAGTTGCCTAATCGTCAGAGGCTTTTAAAAGCATTTTTTTTTTTTGGAACCTCTAAAGGTTGTAGAAAAAATGCTTTAAAAAAAAGTTGGCCAATGCCACCCAGTCACATTACTCCCCCCACCAAGCCACACCCACAAAATAAGCCACACCCACAGAACTGGTAGTAAAAAAATTTAGAACCCACCCCTGCAGAGGGGGATACAGTTTTTTTTTATTATTTTCTATATTGTGTTTTATTCCCTAGATTGGTTGTGAGCAAGTAGATGACTACAGTATATCCATTTTCTACATAAATAAATACTGAAACTGCAATTATTGGATATGATTTGATTCAATATCTTTAATCTTCTAACATGAGAGCTGGATTCTCAATGCCTTGCTATCTTGGGGTGTTGAAAGACAGAAGGTGTTTAATTAAAGAATCTTGGAGAATGATTGCAAATGTAGCAGCATGAGCATTTCTTTTGCAATTGGCAACTATAATAAATCTCAGTGCTCAGGATAATCCTCCATCAATCCTCTGTTTTCAGAATTAATGACTTCTATATGTCATCTATGGACGGCAAACAATCTTTTTCTTCTTTTTTTGTCAGCAATTTCTCAAAGTTAGGAGTATTACACCAAGTGCTAATTCCTCTTTATCAGTTGCTCCCTGTGGTTGAGCTCTGGCCGCAAAACAATGATGTAGCATTTTGGCAGGAATATGCATCCCAGTAATGCAGCACTGGAGGACAAGATGGAGAAGACCTCCACAGCTACCATGGCTTTGCCTTTTGTGCTCAGATAGGCTGGAAAGAAGGAGATCCACACACTGCAAAAGGCCAACATGCTGAAGGTGATCAACTTGGCTTCGTTAAAGCTGTCGGGTAACGTACGGGCAAGAAAAGCCACAATAAAGCTGGCAAGGGCCAAGATACCCATGTAGCCCAAGAAACAGTAGAAGAAGAAAGCTGAACCCTCATTGCACTGTAGAATTATTTCTTGGTGCACTGAGTGCTTGTCCAACTCAGGGAAAGGGGGAGATGTTGACAACCAAAGGATACAAATACAAATTTGGACAAGAGAACAGGAAAGAACAGCAGAAAAGGCCAATCTTTTCCCCACCCACTTTCTCATTTGAGATCCTGGTTTCGTGGCCATGAAAGCCACAACTACAGTGATGGTTTTAGCCAGAACACTTGAAATGGCCACTGAGAAAGTGATGCCAAACATTGATTGTCGGAGAAGGCAGGTCACTTTGCCAGGTTGGCTGAGGAAGAGTAAAGAGGAGAGAAAACAGAGCAGAAGAGAGACAAGGAGGGTGTAAGTGAGGGACCGGTTGTTGGCTTTGACAATGGGAGTATCTCTGTGTTTAATAAAAGTTCCAAGTACCCAAGATGTCAAGAAGAAGAAACAGAGAGCTGCTGAGGCTAAACCAATTCCTAAGGTTTCTTCAAAAGTTAGAAACACCACCAGTTTCAGGATACATCCATTCTTTTTTTTATTTGGATAATGATCTTGTGGACATTGAATACAGTCATCCATATCTGAAAGAAAAGTCAAGGCATGATTTTATACATTCCATATTTTTGAAAATAAAATTCCTTATCGGTGCCAACTATTATCCCTCTCAATTTTTTTTCCTATTTGCTACCAGTTGGATTCTGTTTCTATGGAAATGCACTTTTTCCATCTTTGTATCAGCTGGGACCACCATAAAAGAAGTTCAGTGGGAAGGGCAATTATTCTACGAAATGCAGTCCTGTCTAATAAATTTTGAAATTTATTGAAATTTGGAGCATTTTGACTTTTTCCATGTTTCCAAAACATGGAGAAGAAACCTGTGAGGGTGGAGAGAAGAGCTTAGCTTTTCTTTAGCAAATTTTCAGAATTCAGAATGACAGGTTGAGATTCACAGATATAGAAATGAATGTTCACCTTGAAGAACTCACAAAACTATTTGCTATACTAAAAGTGATGTATGTGCTTCAGTCTATCTAATGAGAACTTGTTAGAATGTCTAACCTACCCTTTTGATTTGAAATCTTCCCTTCTGGACACAGAACACAGCTGTAGCAACAGAATTGCTTTTCTTCCAACCCTTTCTTCCAGTGTCCACGGGAACAAGGGTCATTACACATAGAAATTGGAAGAACCTGGTATTAAACATAAAAGATTTTTGCAAAGAGAAAATTTTAAGCAATTTGTATTGTTCTCCTTGATGGTGGGAAGAAGAATATTTGAATTCTCAAAAGCTTATTCCAGGTGTATTTATAAGGTAAAGGTTTCCCCGTCCAGTTGTGTTTAACTCTAGGACACAGAGCTCACAATGTTTCTTGACAGAGGGAGCCATAATTGTCCAAAGATAGTTTTTATGGTCATGTAGCCAGCATGGCTATATGACAAGGAACATTGTTACCTTCCTACCAAAGTGCTACCTATGAATCTACTCACATTTGCATGCTTTTGAATTCCTAGGTGGACGGGAGCTGAGGCAGGAATGGGAGCTCACCCTATTACATAGTGCTCAGGTCTCAAACCCGGGCTGGCAGATTTTCAGGCTCACTGTCTTTAAAAACTGAGCCAACATATTTTTTAACTATCCATTAAAATGTTGACACTATAAGGATGAGCAACAGGTGTGTTTAGAGAATGGCACGGTGAATGAAGAAATATATGTGATTACAATATTATGGAAACAATCTTATTATTTCAAACAAAATGCAACCCAAATTTGAATACTTGTCTTTTAAATTGTAATGTCAGTCTGTCAATTTGATGAAAGTGTGATCATTGACAATATTTGTACAGAATATGCCATTTCAAAAATCACAAATTAGATTTCTAAACAGATTATGTTCAATACTGGATCATAATGCATCAAGGAATAGTTGATTAAAGGAGTCCACACCTGGTTAAAAGCTGGGTGCCATACAATCAGCTCTTCATCAATGATTAATTCCTTTGCATTGGGAATATGAGGATCAATCTTTCCAACTTTGACTCTCTGAAAGGATCTGTTTGGAAAAGTGATCAAGTTGGTGATGTCGAATCCACCTGTTGCTTCCCCTTTCTCATTCAGGAACACGCTGTCCCCAGCTGAATTGTTGAAAGAAATGCCTTGAAGAAATGAATGGAGCTACTTGAAAGAGAATGGAAGACAGCTGAAAGAATAATAATGAAGTGGCCAGTATATTTAAATTTCTCTTAGTCATTCTTTCCATTGCTCTAACAAATATCAAATAAGTACACTTAGGATATAGACAATCTACATTTCAGAGAAAGACACAGATCTGTATTAATTTAATGTTACTTCCAGGGGGAAAAAATGAAACAACAACAGTTAACAAATCAAAATCAAAACAAAGTATTGACATTATACAACTTGATTTAGACATGATTTATATTCACTATTTAAAGAACTAGACAATCAAACTTGGACCATATCTAAAGTCCTCCTACATTGTTAGTACAAAGATATTTGACATCCTGAGACCTGATAAATTTCCTTTAGCATGATTGTATCATTTGAGACTCAATTCTTTTGAGAGAGAGAGAGAGAGGGAGGGAGGGAGGGAGGGAGGGAGAGAGAGAGATTAATTCTTTGCAACATAGATTTCTTTCAAAGGGTGGAGCACACAGCTGAAAAGGACTGACATTTGGTCCATTCCTCTTGAACATTTATAGAGAGATAATGCTCTCCATCCCAACTCTGAAAGGTTCATGATCCAAGGAGAAGTAGGTTAGAGAACTGGCTGAGGATAATTTTGGATAGCAACAGCAGTTAGACTTATATAGTGCTTCACAGTGTTTTGCAACCCTCTCTAAGCGGTTTACAAAGTCAGCATTTGCCTCCAACAATCTGGCTCCTCATTTTACCAACTTCAGAAGGATGGAAGGATGTGTCAACCTTGAGCCAGTTGACATCAAACTACCAAGCTGCCGGGAACTGGCAGCCAGTACAAGTAGCCTGCAGTACTGCTTTCTAACCACTGCGCCACCATGGCTCTGGTGAGACTCATTATTCACAAGCTAATAAGAATAGTTAAATGTCTAAATTTCAGAGATGTTTCTTGGGCAAGAATAAAGACTGTTTTCAGACACAATGCAATTGAATTCTTCTTGGAACCAGGTTAGATAAATTCATAAGACAGACCAATATTACGTGGAGGTGAGAAGATAGTTATACGATGAAAATTGATGCATACAGTAAATCCCACTGACTATCCTGAAATTAGGAAAGACTTGTTTTATGTTCATCCTCTTATTTTATAAAATTAATAGCTCTGTTGTCTCAGTCTCTCTATAGATTTGTAGCCATAGGCTAGTGTAAATAAGCTATATTAGATTTTATTTATTTATTTATTTGTCAAACACATATAAGATTACAGATATAAGTATAAACATGATTATGAATACAGGATAAGGATACGAATAAATGGGGACAGTAGGACAGGGACAGTAGGCCTCATTAGTGCGTTTATGCACGTCCCTTACAGACCTCTTAGGAATGGGGTGAGGTGGACAGTAGACAGTCTAAGGGTAAAGTTTTGGGGGTTTGGGGAAGAAACCACAGAGTCAGGTAATGCATTCCAGGCATTGATTTGTGATTGATTGATTGTGGATGATTGTGGATAATCAGTGAAATACACAATAGGTGTGGCATGGAAAGATTACCTGCCAAGACAGCAGATTTGGAAATTCAACCCTTCGAATCGCTCTTGGTTGGGATTTTGATCTCACTGTCTCATGCAAAGAATGTGCCACTGCATAAACAGCATTGTAGATACTGTAACTTTGGCCAGTCATCTGAAATTCAAAAAAAGGTGAAGGCAGATTCTCCAAATTCTCTTCTCCAGTACAAGTTTCAAAGAATTCTCTATTTGAAAATGAACATTTGAACAATCGCGCCCAAACATCTTGAAGAAATCCATCTTTGGGGGTAGAAGGTTTGATGGCTTGAAGAAATTCTTTAAATCCTTGAATGTCTCTTGAATGCACAGCAAAGGAAAGAGCCCCATGGAACATCTGGAGATCCCACTTCCTTTGAGTTCCCATCAGGATGAAATCAATTGGATTCATCAGGATCCAAACCTTCCTATATAATGCACTCTCTTGATTTTCAGGATCACGTAGAAACATGACAGTTCTCACCCACACTATTGTGATGGTTTCTCCATAGACAAGAAAAACATTTGCTTTCTGATCTAACAGTTTAATAGAAATAATTGAGAATGAATGAAACAATTTGAACAAGTCTTCAAAGTGGACATGTGCTGGAATGTTTTCGGTGAAAGCTAAACAGACCCTGTTCTGTGAAAGCAACGGCTGCAGTTTCTGCAAAAAACATTCTTCCTTATTTTCAGAAGCAAAGAGTCCAATCCACGTCCATCCAAAATGGAGAAGAAGTTGAACGAGTCCAGTGTACTGATGCTCCTCTTTTGGGACCATGCAATAAAGTGGAAATAACTCAGTAATCTGAAAGTCTTCTTGGGCAAAGGAACTATAAGTCAACTAAACAAACGAAAAAGAGAAATTCGTTATTCATGAAAATCAGGGGGAAAATGTGAAGAAGTCTGCTGGTTAGAAACTTAATGAAGGTCTCCATATATTGAATATTTGTCCAATTCTACATAGATTATGACAATTCTGATGAAAAAGAGAAGCAATTAAAATCCCATGATGGTATATTTTCTATGTGCTAGCTAGTTTTTGCTATCCTCCGATCACAACTCCAGATTTCACCACAGATAGTGGTCAAAGCACAACATCAGATGACCCTCTTAAATAAAATTAATTTTGTACTGTAATTTGTGGTTTAAATTTTCTAATCTATGATTGCAATAAAAGATTAAATTTTCTTGACTGATTATTTTGAGCCAACATTTTGAGTTGTGGGAAGAATTGCAGAAGGGAGAGCGAAGAAAGAAAAATTGAAGTCCTGCAGAAAGGAATGGCAAAACTCTAACGAACTTTACAGCACCAATCCTTCAACAATTGCTAAGAAAAACAGTTGAGTTTTACACTAAACGACTTTTATCCTACACCAAGCAAATTGTAGTAAGAAGAATTCTGACCTATTGCTGGCTGGCAGCCAAAACACCTGTATGATTGTAATAAAAGATTTTGATTTCATTGGATTACCTTGAGCCAGTCTATTGAGTTGTGGGGAAAATAGAAGAGGGGTGATAAACGTGTATTTAATTGAATTCCTGCAGAAAGGCAACTAGTATCTACTATCAATTACGAAAGACTTTTTCTCTCTTACTCCACCCCAAACTACCTGTGGAATTTTGTAGACATGTACACTTTCTGCCATAAAGGATGATGTATCAGGACTTAGTCCCCCAATGATGGCCATGAGATTCTTCTGGCTATCACATTTGTAGTTTGGGACAAATTCCTGGGATTTGAATAGAAGGTCCAGGGTGGTGCGATAGGTCATCCTTGGGCTGTTGTAACTGTCATAGATGTGGAACCCGAGAGTGACGTTAGGTAAGATCTGGGTGTCCTCATTGATCTCCTTCACAGCAAAGGCCAAGGCGAGGGTATGCTGGTAGAATTTGGTTATTACACTGCAAATAGGTTAAACACCCCCATTGAACAAAATAAGTTGACAATTCTTTTATGGTGAAAGCATTGATATATGAGTAGCAACCGTTTCTGTCTCTGTTATAAGTGAGAAGATGAGAGTCTTTGTAAAACACTCAAAAATTTGTATAGTTTTCAACAATGTAAAGTGTGTCCATGATTTGCAACAAGTATAGAGCAAAGTCGTGATTTTTTCCCCCAAGCTCTCACATTTATTTCTATCAGTTCGGCACAAAATAGAATACTACCAGCAAATATCATTCTTTTAATACATGTAAGTTATGGGAGGAGTGATTGCACAGAATAGATAGTTTCAATTATTATTTAATTTAATTTAATTACACTCCCTAAATGTTCTCCAAAAGATTTATTGCAGGATAGTTTCATACATTTCATGATTAAGATTTTAACACAACGAAAATGATTTGTTTCCCCATAATCCGATAAATTTGAAAGACGAGGAAACAAGTGTAAGTTTTTACAGAAAACCATGCATTTATTCTCAAAGAGCTATTAGTCATATAAGCAATTATGGGAGATCTGGCTAAGGTTAGAAAATGAATGGAGAGAAAAAAATCCTTACTCTGTTAAAGCATAAGGTTTTAGAGAAGGATGTTCCTTAAATTCAATTTCAAAAAAGGTTTGAATTATCTGAGACACCATCCCACCCACGATGAGATCACCAGGCTGGTACCACTCATGGGGAATCGGGAAAGCATCACTCGCAGGGCAGCTCAGAGTAACTGCTTTCTCCACCAAGAGCATCAGGAGGAACAACATATTCAGGCATTTCTCATAGTGAAAATATTTGTGTCTCCTGTCCATAAGGAAGTTTGTATTTCAGTGGTTCATTCAATGATTGAGCCAAGGTTGATCTCTGACAATGCACCTAATCAGAAATCCCATCATTTTCTATTTGAAGTTCCTTGTGTGTGTAAATTTGTATACTGACTATCTCCAGGATTGAACAGATGTTTCTGAAAAGAAGAAAGGAGGGAGAAATCTTGTAGCAATGAATCTGACGGAGCCATAATTATCCCTTTGTGCCAAACTCCCTGGGGTTCAAGAGTTACTATAGAACCAAATAGATACCGTAATTCTTGCTGAATTTACATACCCTTATGCACGGTCCTTGGTGTTTTGGCCTAGCTTAAAAAAAAAAAATACAGTGATTCCTGTGGGAGATAATTATTTTGTTTTTAGTGAGAGAATAAGTGATTCAACCGAAGGTTCAACTTTTTTTTTTCAAATGAGCAAATACTAATAAAAGTAATCAAAGCGACGTTGGCAAATAAAAACAGTCTCAAGTGTTGAAATTCATGTTTATTCCTTACAATGGAGTGGGGTTCCCATTTTCCATAGAAAATGAATAGAATTGCTTAGTACAGAAAGTGGAAATATTTTTTACATGTTAAGGTCTGACAAATAAGCCAATAATTTTTTGGGAGGGTTTATCCACATTTTCAGTCAAATAATGTTGAAAAATGAAACAATAACAATATTGATAGTGATATTTAAACAGCTGCATTAGCCATTGCCTTAAGCAAGAAGAAACAGCTCCTTTCAGCTTCAGCACAGCCTAATTAGCACAAGTTGAACTTCATGTTAATTCCTCACAATGGAGCAGGGTTCCCATTTTCCATATAAAATTAATAGAGTTTTTAGTATAGAAGAAGACACATTTTTTTTTACATATTAAGGACTGACAAAAAAGCCAAAAAATTTTTTTGAGGTTTTATTCACATTTACAGTCAAAGAATGTTGAAGAATGAAATGATAACAACATTTATACTGATATTCAGAAAGTAGCATTACCCATTGGTTTGAGTTTAATAATTTACCCCTCCAAATCTTTATTTATTTATTTACTTATTTTATTTGTGTCCTGAGTTGTATTATTTTTACTAATAATTCAAAGCAGAGAAAGTATCTAACATACCTTCCTCCTCCTATTATAGCATATTTATTTATTTATTTATTAGATTTGTATACCGCCCTACTCCCGAAGGACTCAGGGCAGTGAACAGTTAAACAATAAATACAGATTATAAATATTTAGAAACTGATTAAAAATACAATTGAATAGATTGATATAGAATGGAATTAAATTAAAACATTCTCAAATTTGTAGGGTAGATCCAAATTTAAAGAATATAATAGTTTGAAGGGAAGTTAGGCCAGGCCGGCTTGCATGAATAAGAATGTTTTGAGGGCCCGGCAGAAAGCCCGGAGATCTGGGATTAATCGTATCTCCGAGGGCAGCTCATTCCAAATTGTGGGTCCTCCTACAGAGAAGGCTCTCCTCCTGGGGGCCGCCCGTCGACATTGTTTGGCTGGCGGCACCCTGAGAAGTCCCTCTCTATGGGAGCGCATGGTCGGTGGGAGGTTATTGGTGGCAGAAGGCGGTCTCGTAGATACCCCGGTCCTAAGCCATGGAGCGCTTTAAAGATGGTAACCGAAACCTTGAAGCACACCCGGAAGACCACAGGGAGCCAGTGCAGCTCGCGCAGAAGGGGAGCTGCATGGGAATGCCACATTGCTCCCATAACTACCCATGCGGCTGCATTCTGGACCAACTGGAGCCTCCGGGTGCTCCTCAAGGGGAGCCCCATGTAGAGAGCATTGCAGTAGTCCATGCGGGAAGTGACGAGGGCATGAGTGACTGTATTTAACAAGTCCCGATCTAGAAAGGGACACAACTGGCATACCAGGCAAACCTGATAAAAAGCTCTCCTGGCCAAAGCCATCAAGTGTTCTTCTAAAGACAGCCGTGAGTCCAGGAGGACACCTAGGTTGCGAGCCCTCTCTTTGGGGGCTAAAGATTCGTCCCCAATAGTCAGTGATGGTATCAATTGACTATAACGGGATGACGGAAACCACAGCCACTCGGTCTTGGATGGGTTTAGCTTTAGTCTGTTCCTCCCCATCCAGATCCGTACAGCCTCCAAGCACTGGGACATCACTTCAAGGGCATCATTGGGTTGGTTCGGGGTGGAGATGTACAGCTGGGTGTCATCAGCGTACTGGTGGTACTTCACCGCATATATGTATATGATATGATATGATATGATATGATATGATATGATATGATATGA
>WNWU01011906.1:0-10424 GCA_012654045.1 Ptyas mucosa
CAAGAGACAATACGTTTAGAATGAGAATGTCAGTGTGAAATATGCAGTTCTTTTGCTTTCAGAAATTCAACACATGAGACTAAATTTGTTCCCTTTCCTCTAAATTGATTTTGCCTCTTGCCTGTCTGTTTCTAGAAAGACTCTTCATAGTAAGATGTCTGGTTTCTGGTTAAACATCAGTCTAAGCTGGGACTTACAATTCCATGCATGAGTCTCTCTCAGGCTGATATATCCTTTTGCCTTTCCTCTTCCAGGAATGTGTGTCAGAAAAAGCAATAATATATGTTTTGGTTCCACATTCCACAGTTTGTAAAGTGTTATATATGAATAAACCCAGTTTTGTGGGCTGGGATGCAATTTCTGCAGAAAGTGTGTCTTTCAAAAATATGGCTCTGTATTTGAAATTATCAACTGGACCAGTCCAATCCATTTAGTAAAAAAAACAATCCGAAGTATTATATCATTATTTTAGGTTGGCACATATTTCTGGTTATATGCTCCCGCATGAATCCAAAAGCTCAGAAGATCTGATTCCGGTGACCGATCCAGATTGGATCTATGACTGGCACAAGATCACCCAGCTGGCTTTATGTCTAAGGCAGGATTAGAATTCACAGTCTCCTGGTTTCCAGCTGTTGTGACCGAGGCCCACGTAGTGATTACCAAACACAATTCAGTCCTGAACAAACTTATTTTATTAAAACAGCTGAGAATTAATTTATTCTTAGCTTAGTGCAAAACAAATTCTTCATAACCAGTTCTACCACCTTATCACCAACCTTTGATGTCTTTGGCAACCTGCCAAAGGCTTTTCTTGGCAAAACTCCCACAAAGTTCAAGGGATGCTGACAAGAAGCACTGGAATCAATGTTGCTTTTCTGCAAAGAACCCAATGACTAGTTGCTGCTCTTTTAAGCCTTATGGGAGTGGCCAGTCATCTTCTGGCCTTACTCCCAAGTTGTCCTTTTTGCTTCAGCTGCTCTTGCCTTCTGGCAGCTCTTCGCATGCGGGCACTAGGAACAGGCTCCTCTTGTTCCTCTGCCTCTCTGTTGTCCACCTCTGGAGGCTCCAGAGTCCACGCATCGTTCCCAGATGGCCCTGGCCCCATCTCTGCCTCCGATGCAGAGTCCTCGTCCGGGCCTTTCCCTGACTCCAGGACTGGCCCATTGTCCTCCCCAGCCTCCTCACTGTCTGACTTCGCTGCCAGGTCTTCAGGCTGCTGGGGGACCACAACACTAGCCTGTTGCCATCATCATTGCACCAGACTGGCTCTCTGTTCTCACATAGTCAAAAGTAAACAGCCAACATGAGATCTGTCTATTACCAAAACACAAGACAGATGAAAACTAGCCCACCCATCCAAAATAGAGAGCTGTTTCGGTCAAAGTGTGGCGCAGATAGGGGAAATAAATATTTTCAACCTTAATTTCACTATAAATAGGGCTTGCATTTCATATATGTCAGTCACCAAAATTCTTTTGTAATGATTTCATAACTTAGAACATAACTGTAGAACATCAGGCCTGTCAAACTGGCGGTCCGCAGCCGAGATACAGCCACGCAGGCCACGCCCACCCCAGCTCCACAAAAGCAAAAAACATTGCAATACGTCACGATACAGCCCACAATGTGATTGGGTTTGATACCCCTGTTCTACAGTAAAGCTGTTTATCTGAGTTTTTGTATTGTTGGAAATGTTCTCGAAATGTTATTTTTCTATTGCCATATATGGTACATTTGCTGAAAAAGAAACCAATTAATGAATAAAATGCACAGTATTAGATATGTTGTATAATAATAATAAGAAAAGAAACTGGTCCTTAAAAAATAGGGGTCAAGGAATATTTAAAACATTGAATCAAAAGATAACCACTGCACCTGTGCTGAGATTTGGGAGCTGAAAATTGCCCTTTGTATTGCCCACAAATGCCAGCACTACTCACTTATGGCTTTGTAATCAAGTCCAAGAAAGCCGTCCAGGTATAATTATCTAGCTGTATGCAGCAAAAGGCTAACTCATTGGGGAAGAAATCATCCAACGCATAAATTGGAGTGGGGCAGTTTGAGAACAATTTCGTGATTTCTTGAATGGAGAAGTTAAAGTAATGAATGGCAATAATCCATTCCCCTCTGTTTTAAGCTCAGCCAAATTAGATACTGCAAGACACAGGTGGCTATCAGCATTGCCATTATATGATTTTAAATCTATTCATAGTTTTATATTTAGAAATATAGTTGTTCCAGTGACTGCTTTGGAAATCCTCTGTTGATTCTACAGACTCACAAGCATTATTCTAAGAAATACAGCCAGTATTAGGGTAGGACTGGAGGTAGTCTACATTCTGTTTTTCTGTTTTTTGAAGAGTATGTGGTACATCATTTTTTTTTAATTTATAGTACACTGTGTTTATTATCAGATATATTTTGATGGTTGTGCTCATTTGGTTCTATGAGGAAGTTATTTGGTCAATACAGCTTCCAGTTCAAAAAGTTATTTTATTATTTACAATATATATAACGAACAGGGTGTCCTGTTGCATTTGTTACCCTAACTGTATGACTCAGATGTTGAGAGGAGAGAGAAGTTCACGTGTTGTCTTGCTGAGAGATAGATGAGAAGAAGAAGGAGAGATATCTAAGTGATTTCTGGGTAAGAGTCAATAAGTGAGTCCATTGGCTGATATAATCACATGTGATGTCTCTAAAGACTTAACCCTTTCTAGTCCCTGGTACATCATATGCAGGTAATATCTGACAGACCCCTTCTATTGCCAAGTGTGATGGAACAGTGGACAACAATAATAATAAATACAAGTATAAGAAAAATAAATTATAAGTACAGTCCAACTGATTTACAGTGGTTCCAATGTATTTCACAAGGTACAGGTTTAGTTAAGAAATCGGCAATTTGGTCCTTGGTATCGCAATGAACAAATTCAATAAAACTCTTTTTAACTAGGTCTCTCACATTTTTATAACGTATATCAATATGGCGAGATCTGAAGCTGACATCATCCCTGACCGAAGAGGCTATGACGGACTCATTGTCCTCGTGGAGAGTAATAGGTAGTGAAGGTTGTGTCCAAATGTCTGAAACTAATTCGTATATCCATGTGAGAAGTGTGCAAGCATCAGAAGCACTGGCATATTCAGCTTCGGCCGTGGAATTAGCAATGAAGTTTTGGCAACAAACGCACCAGTCTATGGGACAACCATTTAGGAAGTATATAAAGCCTGATGTGCTTTTTCTTGATTTTTCATCCCCTGCCCAATCGGTATCTGAATAACAGATAAGTTCTGGGGTGACCACTTCATCAGGTTCTAATAATAAGACCATATCTTTTGTATTATGCAAATATCTGAGTAATCTTTTCATAGCAACCCAATGTTGTTCTTTAGGCTCATCTACTTGTCTAGATAAGAGATTTGTACTTAATGATATATCGGGTCTACTCCATCTGGTGATATAAAGGAGTGATCCTATGATGGATTGATATTGAGTTTTATCATGATGCTTGTTACCGTCTAGATAAGCAATTTTATTATAGTCAGTGCACATGGGTGTATCTGTGGGGTTGCAGTCTTCCACGCCACATCTTTGTAGCAGGTCTTCAATCTTATCCTTTTGTGAGAAGCAAAAACCTCTATCAGTTTTAAAAATTTGTACGACCAGATAAAGACCTAAGGTCTTTAAATTAACATGTTCTCTTAATTTGTTTACAAATTGTTCGCTGGATTGTTTGTTGGGCCCGATATAAATAAAACCATCAACATAGATTAAAATAATTTCTTTTCCCCCTTCATAAGGTTTTGTCGTTACGCACTGGTCAGATCTAATATGATTATACCCCATTGATTTTAAAGTTTTGGTAAGGCAGTCAAACCAGAGCTTGCCCGATTGTTTTAAGCCGTATAATCCTTTGTGTAGCCTCCATGTTTTGCCGAATTCAACTTGGAATCCTGGTACCCCATTGACATAAATTTCCTCCTCTAATGGTGCATGGAGGTATGCAGTTTGGACATCGAATTGATAGACTTCTTGATTTGAGATAATGGCTGAAGTCAGTGCCGTTTTTACGCTTTCTGGTTTTACTGTGGGGGAGTAAGTTTCATCGTAATCTTCGGGATTGGGCATTGGGCAAAACCTTGGGCTATGAGGTGTGCTTTGTATAGAAATGTGTTGTCAGGGAGTGTTTTAATTTTGTAAACCCATTGAGTGCCAATCGGGTGTTTGTGTTGTGGATGTGTTGTTTTTGTGAATACTTTTAAATGTATTAAACAGTCCATTTCTTTGGACATAGCATCCCACTTTTTAATTGTTCTGATTCCGGTAATTGGAGCATGTGTTTAAATTTTTTTGGAGTGATGGGTATTTGGTTTGTCTGTGTCACATTGTTCACATCAAATCTTTTAGGTGGGATGCCTTGTGTGATTCGTTTGAATTTTCTGATTGGTAGTTGTATATCTGTGTTGTTTGTTCATGGTGTAACTTTTGGTGTTGTTATTTGTACATGTTGAATTCTCTGTGGTGTATCTGATGTATTTGTTTCTTGGGTTAATATGTATGAGTCATTTGAGTGTATTTTGTTCCAGTTGTGGTTTTCTATGAATGTGGCTGAACAGGAAGTTATTACTGTGTTGTTGTTTTTTATAAATCAATATGCTTTTGAACCTGGTGCATATCCTACGAAACGTAATTTTTTGGACACCTCATTCCCCTTCCGTCTGAGTGGTTTGGGGATATTGATGTATGCATAGCAGCCAAAAACGCGAAGATGTTTGAGGTGTGGTTGAGTGCCATATACAAGAAAATAGGGCGTTTGTTTAATAACCTTATTCCATGTGTGGTTAAAAGTGTAATTGACATATGCAAGGGCTTCTGCCCAATAGCTAGGGGGTACATCAGCATCTAACATGAATCTGTAATATTCCATTTTTTCTTTCACAAATCCCATTCTGCTGGGGGGATAAAAGGAGATGTTTTGTAGTGTATAATGCCTTTGGAGTCAATCCAGTTTTGAAAGAGCCTTGGATAGTACAGTGGTCTAAAGCACCCTGTTATTAACACCAGCTGCCTGCAATTATTGCAGGTTCGAATCTCACCAAGGCTCAAGGTTGACTCAGCCTTCCATCCTTTCTAAGGTAGGTAAATTGAGGACCCAGTTTGTGGGGGCAATAAGCTGACTTTGTATAAATATACAAAAATATGAAGGCTATTGCTTACGCATTGTAAGCCGCCCTGAGTCTCCAGAGAAGGGCAGCATATAAATCAAATTTTTTTTAAAAAATGTACAGATGTGAATTTGGCTCCACAATCTGTTTGAATTTTCTTAAATTTGATGTTGTGTTGGTTTTGTATGAGAGTATAAAAGTTTTTTATTTTTTGAAAGGCTTGAGATTTTTCAGTAAGGGTATAGATATGTCCGAAACGACTGAAATCATCAACTAAGTTCAAAAAATATTTGTGTTTGCCCAAAGAAAGTGGAAAAGGGCCTGCAATGTCAACATGTACCAATTCGTATATGTGGTTTGATCGTCTAGTGCTGATGTGGGGAATTGGGGCTGCCTTTGATTTTGCGGCTTTACAAATCTCACAGTCAAGTTGGATAGGGCAATCCTTAGTGCATATGCCTTGGGAAAAAGTTTGAGTATTGTCTACAGCAACAGTATTGGCATGTGCTAAACGTCTGGGTAATAAATAGGCACAATTATCGTGTAAAGGTTCACCTATATGAGTTTGGATTTTTGTTTTCGAGGTTCGTTGGTTTTGCGATGTGGGTGAAGTTGGAGAGAGGTGTGTTGTGGTGTGTTGGTCGTTAGGTGAGTCGGAAGTGTCATGTGTATTGGTATGGTGAGGTGTGGTACCTTTGTGGTGGGTGTCAGGGGTACGGTCGGGATGATTGTCAGGGTCATCGATGAGGATTGAGGTAGTTGAATCGTGGGTGAGGAAGATGTAAAGGAATCTGGAATAAGAAAAGGTAAATCATTAATGACAAAAATATTGGCAATAATAGTGTTATCATGTTTGGATTTTATAAAACCCTGTTGATCATCAAGAGATACCGATTTTACCTAATTTTGAAGTACTCAAAATATTGTGGCCAAAGGTGATTTGGCCTATACCCCTATACCGGGTATAAAGATAGATCCTTCATATTCAACTGTATTGGAAGTACCATTTGCTGCTGTAATAGAAATATTGGTTGGGAGAATATCATATAATATGGATTTGTCATTGGTGATATGGTGTATGCTTCCAGAGTCGATGACCCATAGGTACGTGGTGTCACGCAGGTATTGTTGGGTATTGGGAAAGATGCCAAATGTTTGGGATTCGGAGTTAGAATATATAGATTGTTCAGTATGTTGTCCCCTCTGTCTTTATAATCTTTGTGTGTGGGACCCTTTCTAATGTAAAATTCAGTGTGCATGGATCTTTTAGGTTCAGTATGTTCTTTGATAGCATGATTTATTTTGTTAGTCTTGTCTGTAGGGGTGTATCCCGTGTATCATGAGTATGGGTGGTGTTATCACCGTGTGGAGGATGGGAGTTGTAGGTATGACAATGTCCTCTATAGTTACAATAATTAAATTTATTTTGATATTGAAAGGGGTGATTCTGCCAGTTTTGGTAGAAGGGTTTGTGTGAAGAATGTGAAGGATGGGAATCATGTTTAGGGTAAAAGGGGTGGTCAAAAGAAGTAGGGTATCTATCAGTATTGTAGAGTCTTCTATCATAGAGAGGTTCAGATGTATGTTTATAAGCATTAGATCGTCTTCTATCTTCATCTATTAATTTGGATTTGATTTCAGCGACAGTGTACGGGGGGGGGTTAAGGAGTGGAGACTATTAATGAATCCTGACCAACCAGGAATGTGTTTAATAGAATTAAAAATTATACCAATCATGGCAGTTTCAGGTACAGAATGATTGCGTTGAATCAGTTGTTTTCGCATGGATTCGAGGTGGAAAAGATGTTTGGCCATAGATGTGCCAGGTTTATATATGGTGCTATAAAAGTCCCCGACAAGAGTAGTGATAGTTGCAGGCGAGGGTTTGTTGTAATGTTTTTGTAAGTATTGCCATACTTCTTGTGCTGTAAAACCTGTAGGTATAGAATGAACAATATCACTTTCTAAAGTTGACATAAGAGTGGCATAAACACTATTGTGAAGAAAATTTAAGTCAAGGTTTGTTAGGGGGAGATTCAATTATAAGAAATGTGCCTTCTCTTAAAAGATGTAAATGAGTTTCTTGTTCCCAAGTAGGGAAATTATTACCTGAGGTTTGTAATTTTTTGAAGTTTGGTGATAAATGGGCCATGTTGTTTAAAATGTTGCAAACAGTTTCAATTTCTAAAGATAAATTTACATTAGTAGATAAAGACAAAAAATTATTAGTTTCAATATTTAAATCATTACAGTTTACAGTAATAGAAGGCTGAAATGAGTTACTGTTAGCAGGGATAGGTAATTGAATGTTGGATTGTTGATTGGAGTTGTTTGGTGTGAGAGAAGATGTTGTAGGTGATTCAACAATAGGAGGAATAATGGAGGTGGTGGTTGTAGTTTGATTCGAAAAAGCTGCTGCGACGGCTTTGGCTGCGGTAGGAGGTAGGTTGGCTTTTGATGCAAAGGCTGCAAAAATCGTGTGAATTTGTTGTTTGGACAGGGCATCTGTACTGTTGGAGCGGCAGCAGCAGCGGCAGCGGCGGTGGCGGCATCTTTGGCGATAAGGGGGGGAGAGAGGCGGCAGCTGCAAAGACTGAAAAGGATCTTTTTACATTGGAAACAATATTGGTATCAGTAGAAATATTTGCAGCTGCTGCAGCTGCAGCAGTATAGATGGGGAGGTCTGCAGCAGCGGCAAAAATAGAAAAGTTCCAAAAATTGGAAAAAAAAATGGGAGGATTTGAACTCAGTGCTCTGGCTGAAGAAGGTAGGGAATCAGTCTGAATATCTCCAGTTGTGGGGCGGGTAGGAGGATATATGGGGTAAGGGGGTTGGTTGAGACCTTGTGGTCTGAAGTGGTAGACGCCATTTTGTTTAAAGTGTGGTCATATAAATTGTTGGCCATTTTGTGGACCGCATGGCGGGGTATGGGGGTGGCCATTTTGTCAGCCATTTTTGAAGGCATGCTTTTGGGGAAGGTGGAAGCCATTTTGGAAACAATAAAGTCAATAGGTGGAGAGGGAGGATTTTCAATAAAATGGATGTTTAAAAGTTCAGTCTGGGAATCTATGGGTTGAAGCAAAAAATTGTCACTTACCAGGTCTGCTGAAGTTGAAAGGGTGTTTAACAGTTCAAGAGTTCTTTGAGGAGTCCAGCCTGCATTTAGCAGGCCTGTCGCATGTAACGTTTGATATAAATGCTGTTTTGGAGAAGCTTGAGAAAATAAAAATTGGTCTGAAGTTATAGGGTTGGAACATACAACGGATTCAGAAGGTTGAGGTCCTTGATGAGAGTCATGAGGTGGAGTAGAATGGAGATCGAAGCAAGGTTGTTGTAAGCGTGGTTCTGTTCTTTCGGTGTTTGGGTGAAGAGAAGAAAAAAAATTTGGATCCTTTAGTAAAGAGGTTTGTACTTGCTGCGTAGCTTCAATAGAAAGGTTTTTTTAGTCGTTTGGATAATGATTGGTGCTGTTTTGTTAAGGATACGGTTAATGCATCAATCTCTTGTAAACATAATTCGTTCAGGTTCAAGGATTCCATATTAGGGAAAATCGTTCTATGATTTTAAAATTTACAAAAAATTCATAGACCTGAGCAATAATTTTTCATCGTCTGCTACCATTTGTCAGATATATATTGATGGTCGTGCTCATTTTGGTTCTATGAGGAAGTTATTTGGTCAATACAGCTTCAGGTTCAAAAGTTGTTTTATTATTTTCGAATATATACACACATACAATAATGAACAGGGTGTCCTGTTGCATTTGTTACCCTAACTGTATGATTCAGATGTTGAGAGGAGAGAGAAGTTCACGTGTCGTCTTGCTGAGAGATAGATGAGAAGAAGAAGGGTTGATATCCAAGTGATTTCTGGGTAAGAGTCCAATAAGAGAGTCCATTGGCTGATTTAGTCCCATGTGATGTCTGTAAGGACTTAACCCCTTCAAGTCCCTGGTGCATCATATGCAGGCAATACCTGACAATGTTATTGAAGTCCTCCCTCTTTTCTAATTACACTGCATTCGTGGGGCTTCAGCTGCATGACGGTAGAGGCCATCTTCACTTTTTTTTACCTTCCTTAAATGCTGTTTGGACTTTCCATAAGAATTTAATTGGCTAGTGAATTATATTTGCAACAATGGCGAATATCTGTAGCGCAGGTGGAGGATGAGGGTGAGGATTCATTCTCCAAGCTTGTGGGTTGGTTTCCGAACATTTCGTTACCAGACTAGGTAACATCTTCAGCAGAGTTTAGGGAAAATATATTTTTCTGTACTGGTATGGTTGATTGCTAAAGCATAGGTGTGTGTATGTATGTATGTGCTTTGAGTTATTGTTGAGTCCTGGTGACTATCTGAACTAAACTCTTTGTTCTGCCCCAGCTACAGACCCCAAAGAACGCAGCACACACAAACTCTATACAAAGCTTATTTTACTCAAATAGCTTACTCTTTATCAACCAAAGGCTGTTAATAAACTGTCTTAACAACCTACAAGAATTCTGAGATAAGGTAATCACAGTCTTACTAGAGTTGGCAGAAAGCCCAGAAGCAGTTTTGCAGAGAATCCAGATGCGAAGGAGAGTGAACTAAAGTTGTTCCCTACAACTTGCTGCAATTGACATTCCTCCTTAAATAGGCTAAGGGAGTGGCCAATTATCCCCAAGTCTTACTCTCGAGGAGACCTCCTCCTGAGCTCTGCGTGCCCGTGCATTGAGAAGAGGCTCCTCCTCTTCGTCCTCTTCACTTAAAGGAGCTTCTGGAGGTTCTGAAGGCTCTGGCTGAATCCCTGCCTCTGACACCACATCTTCTCCAGCCTCCTCACTGTCCGACTCAAGCGCCAGCTGCACAAGCTGCTGGCACACCACCACACCAGCCTCCTCGTTGTTGGAATCAGTTACAATCTGCACAGGATGCTGATGGGCCACAACACCCTTCAGTTTTCTTGGCAAGATTGCCAGAAGTGCCTTCTGACAACTGCCTTCCTCTTTTTAGGGCCAAGAGAGAATGACTGGTCCAAGGTTACCCAGTTGGCTTTTTGCCTAAGGCAGGACTAGAACTTCTCATCTCCTGGTTTCTATTCTGGTGGCTTATTCAACGAAACTCTCCCAGCAGTAGGTATAGAACACTATCAAGTTGCTTGTCAAAGTTGTTCCTCCCAATGGTTATTTTTACATTGTTTTCCTTGCACACTGTAGTTCTGTGCACACTGCAATTTTCACGTTTAACAGCTGACTTATTTTGCAATTAAAAT
>WNWU01011907.1:0-12801 GCA_012654045.1 Ptyas mucosa
GTAGGAGCGACGGGACAGGTGACAAACAAGCTCTGTCCTTTTTGAGTTCTGATATTGTTTGCATCACAAGGAGGCAACGATTTTCTCCTGATTTTGAACAAAACTTTGGCCAAAGTTTTATGGAGTCCATGTAACTCCCAGAAATGTTCTCTCAGTCAACCAGAGGTTCTCCGGATCCAACTCTGGAGTCCCAACTCCTAATACTCTCCACACCAGGTAACCCTGCACACCTGGAGGAGAGCTCAGGTAAGAAAGGGAATCTTGAAAGAGTCAAGAGATGATGGCAACCTGCCACCTTCGCTTTCTGTGGGGTCTCCAGCGACTGGGGAAGGGAAAGAGGAGAAGACCGGCTGTTGAACATCAGGAGAAACTTTAGCGAAAGCTGCTTTTACAGGACACGCTTTGCCAGATGGGCTCCAGGCAATTTTCTGAAAATTTCAACCCTCGGTCTCCGCCACGCAGTGTGTCCATTTAAGTGGTGCTGCTAAGGAAGGGATGGTTGGGATGGTTTTCCTGGAATACAGAATACAAAGGAACCCATTATTTTTAATCGGGAGTTGCATTTGTCCCTCACCCTAAAGTTGGTTAGTCAAAAGTTGTGGGAGCTTCATCCCTGGAGGCCTTCAAGAAGAGATTGGACTGCCATTTGTCAGAAATGGTGTAGGGTCTCCTGCTTGGGCGGGTGGGTAGTGGTGGTGGGTTGGACTAGATGGCCTACAAGGCAGGGGTGAAATGCTCCCGGTTGGGATCGGATCGCCTGATCCGGCGCGGATGCCTCTGAGAACCAGTAGCAAAAATCCCTGCCCCCCCCCCCCCCCCGCCATGCCCATCTGAGCCGCATGATCATCAGAGGCTTCTCTTTTTTTTTAACTTTTAAAAGCATTTTTTCTACAACCTCTTCCCACGAAAAAATGCGGTTTCGCGGGTGAGAACACAGATTAGTTTACAGTTCTACAGGTACATCCAGCCTGTTGCGTGAAGGCGTCCGTTAAGGAGTGGACGTTGGCTGTCACGCCCAAATTTACACAAGCTGCACACACTGGGCTGCCGAAATCCAGACCGAAGCAGGACAAATGACCCAACCCCTTGAATGCCATCCAAGAGTTGGTTCACCTGGACAGGTTATAGAGGTTTCTTTCCTCCGCTTACAAAACCTTCCCCTGATCCAGCCTCCCTCAAACTAGGTTGCGTAAACATGGAAGTCAATGAAGCCTTGGGGCAGCCTTCGTTATTTGGAGTCACTCTATTCACCGTGGCTTCCCCATCAATCAACTGATTTTGCAAGCAGAGAATGTGATATTCTAGGATTTGCATTTTCTGCTCTGGGCCTCTCCCTCTCCCTCTCCCTCTCCCTCTCCCTCTCCCTCTCCCTCTCCCCCTCCCTCTCCCTCTCCCTTACACACTCATTCTCTCTCACTCATATTCTCCCTCTCATTCTCTCTCACACAGTCTCTTCATTCTCTCTTACACACACACATCCGCTCATTTCTCCCATTCTCTCTCTTTCTCATTCTCTCTCTTTCTCTTTCTCAATCTCTTTCCCTCTCCCTCTCTCTCGCGCACACACACTCATTCTCGCTTTCTCTCACTCATTCTCTCCCTCTCATTCTCTCTCACACACTCTCTTCATTCTCTCTTTACACACACACACATTCGCTCATTTCTCCCATTCTCTCTCTTTCCCATTCTCTCTCTTTCTCTTTCTCCATCTCTTTACCTTTCCCTCTCCCTCTCACGCACACACTCATTCTCTCTTTCTGTCACTCATTCTCCCCCTCTCATTCTCTCTTACACACACACCCATTCTCTCTCATTCTCTTCCATTCTCTCTCTCTAGCTCATTCTCTCTCTCCCCCCTTCTCCTTCTCCCTCCCTCCCTCTCTCTCTCTCATTCTCGTTCTCTCTCTCTCTTTCTCTGATTGTTTGTCTCTCTCTTTCCTTTGCCCTGTGTACGTATCCAGAGGCGGCGGGTGCCCCTGCGCGGTCCCTGGGCGCTCTGCCCACGCTCAGAGGCCGGCCTTGCTGAGCGCCACTCGCCCAAGGACGCCCATCTCTTTCCCGGACCAGATCCGGCAAAAAGAGCCACTCGAACACCAGGTGGCGGTAGTGGCGAGGCCAACGGCGGCAGGCCAGGTGTTGGGATGGAGAAGGCGGGCGGCTAGCACTCGGGTACCCTGGAGGACATCAGTCCGGGCACCCAGAAGGAGGCTGGCGTAAGCGCACTGCGTCCTTCCCGGGCGGGGGGAATCAACGCTATTTCTTGGGGAGGGGAAGAGACCCCCGTCCTCCGTTCGCCCAACGCACTGGAGCAGAAGCGGCCACGAGGTGAAGGGAGGGTCGCCGTCCCCTGCTGAGCTTCGTTTCTCTTCCCTGATTCGGGGTCTCGATCGGGTTTTCTCTCAGGCTCTGGGTCCCGCGTGAGCCCAGAGAAGGGTCCATTCAGCACCCAGGTTTTATCCTTGGCAGAAATTCGGTTTCAGAGCCGCCTTCACTAACGTCTCGCACACAAGAAAGGCCATTTGTTTAGTGGGGCGGCATAATTAAGGGTTAAACACGGAGGTGTTGGCTTTGTGGATGTAGAGGAGGAGGGGGGGCGGGGGACAAAGAAACCTTGCCCTGTTGCAGCCCCCCCCACCCCCGCCCTTTGGCTCACCTGTTCAGATGTTGCATGACCCAGCAAGAGAGGCAAGGAGCAGCCAATGCTTTTCTCAAGACTCTGAACAAAGCTTTGGCCAAACTTATCGGGTCTATGTAAATCCCAGAGATGCCCAGGCAGCCCTCGACTTGCAAGAGTTCATTTAGTGACCATTCGAAGTTGCTGCAAAAAAGGGACTCGAGACCATTCCTCCCACTTACGACCATCACAGCATCCCCAGGGTCACGTGTTTTACATTCAGATGCTTGACACAATTGACTCACATTTATGACGGTTGCAGTACCCTGAAGTCAGGGGATCCCCTTTTGTGAACCTTCTAGCAAGCAAAGTCAACGGGGGGGGGGGGGGGGAGCCAGATTCACTGAACAGCCGTGCTACTAATTGAAGAATGATGATTCACTTAACAAATGTGGTGAGGAAAGTCGTAAAATGGGGCAAAGCTCACTTGACAAATTTCTGTCTTAACAACTTCAATTTTGGCCTCGAGTGTGGTCGTACGTTGAGGGCGGCCTGTATTCTCAGTCAACCAGAGGTTCTCCAGAGGGTTGTAGTTGCAACTCCTAAAATTCTGCAGACAAGGTAAGTCTGCACATCTGGAGGGCGGAGAGTTCAGAGAAGAAATGGCTTCTTGGAAGAGTCACAATACAGCAGCCGAGAGGAGTAGCTGAGTCAGAAGTGGACAATTGGGATGGTAGTGTGAAGGAGCCAAAGGCTCTTTGAGATGGTGGCAACCTACCAGTGGTGAAATGTAAAATTTGTTACTACCGGTTCTGTGGGCGTGGCTTGGGGAGGGGGTAATGAGATTGAGTGGGCGTGGCCAACTTTTTCTTTTTTAACTTTTAAAACCATTTTTTCTACCGCTGATCGGCAGAGGCTTTTCAAAGCATTTTTTTCTACAACCTTTTTGGCTGAAGAGGTTGTAAAAAAATGCTTTGAAAAGCCTCTGACGATCCCGGCTGAGTTGCCTGATTGGCAGAGGCTTTTTTTTTTCTTTTAAAAGCCTCTGACGATTCTAGCTGAGTTGCCTGATTGTCAGAGGCTTTTTTTTCTTTTAAAACCATTTTTTCTTCAACCTCTTTGGCCGAAGAGGTTGTAAAAAAAAAAGGTTTTAAAAGCCTCTGACGATCCCAGCTGAGCCGCACGATCATCAGAGGTTTTTTTTTTAACTTTTAAAAGCATTTTTTCAGCTGAAGAGTTTGTAGAAAAAATGCTTTTAAAATTTTTTTAAAAAAAGCCTCTGATGATCGTTCGGCTCAGCTGGGCATGGGGGTTGGGGCGGAGAGGTATTTTTGCTACCGGTTCTCCAAACCACCCACCTCCATCGCTACCAGATCGGGCGGTCCCGTCTGAACTGGGAGCATTTCACCCCTGCAACCTACCAACTGGCATTTTCCACCTTCTGTGGTTTCTCCAGTGTTGGGGAAGGGAAAGAGGAAAAGACCAGCTGATGAACATCAAGAGAAACTCAGCTAAAGCTGCTTTTACAGGACAGCCTTTGTCAGATGGAATTTTCTCCTGGTGGTGCGAATCTCACCCTTTGAGATCTGCCTGAAGGTTAGAGAAATACAGGTAATCCTTGACTTACAACCACAATTGAGCCCGTGTTGTTAAGCAAGATATTTGTTAAGTGCATTTTGCTCCATTTTATTATCTTTCTTGCCACCGTCGTTAAACGAATCACTGCATTTGTTAAATTAGTAACACGGTGAAGTGAATCTGGCTTCCTCGTTGACTTTCCTTGCCAAGAATGTGTTCACATGACCACGGGATTTTGCAACCTGGATCAGCAATATGAACCAGTTGCCAAAGATCTGAATTTTGATCACTTGACCATGGGAAGTGCTGCAGGGGTTATAAGTGTGAAAAACAGTCATAAGTCACTTTTTTCAATGCCGCTGTAACTTCAAACCGTCACTAAATGAACTGTTTTAAGTCAAAGGCTACCTGTTAGCTGGATATTATAGAACAAGATTGGGTTCCTCTTTGCGAAGTAATCCAGTTGTGTAAAAGCAGCTTCAGTTGACTGTCTCCTGATGTTCAACAGCTGGTCTTCTCCTAATTTAATCCTTGGGAAATGTTTCAGGCCCAGCTTTTTTTGGAAATACCGTCCACACCCAACTCTTTTACAATTTTGGGGATGATTAAGTGATTCCGCCCCAGGTGCCTAATGGACCCTGAAGGGTTCCAGAAGGAGCTTGGGGAGATACTTGACTCCCTTGTCCACAGTCCGGCTGAGTCCATGACGGCTGCCTGAAATAGGGCGGCATTTGGGGCACTGAACCAGATTGCGCCTTTGTGACCTCTCCATGGCGGTGGATCCAGGAAAGCTCCCTGGTTTACCGAGGAGCTCCGGGAGATGAAGCGCCAGAATAATAATAATAATAATAATAATAATAATGATGATGATGATGATGATTTTATTTCTATATCGCCCTTCTCCCAAAGGACTCAGGGCAGAGTACAGCCTATTAAAAGCACAAAACAGACATCAATTTAAAATAATTTAAAATCAATTAGGTAATTTGGCTAAATTTAAAACCCCAAGTTTAAAACACCCAATTTAAATTTTTTTTTATTGAAAAAGTTTTACAAGTACAAATTTTCCCCCTTTCCCCCCCTTACCCAACATTATAAAATACATATAGAGAAAATATATAATTCCCTCCCAATCCCACCCTAACCCTCCCCCTCCACCCTTTTCCCTCCCCCTCCTTGACTTCCATTATATGCAATACTAGTATTCCCAAACAATATATATGTTATTCATCCTTCCATATCTTTTTTCTATATTTACTAGCATAATCATCAATCCCTCTCAGCTGAAAGCGACATAATATTTTCTAGTCTGATACTTATTCTGTACATACTCAATCCATTTCTTCCATTCCTGTATATATTTCTCATGCATCTGATCTTTTAAAAAAGCTGAGATCTTTGCCATTTCTGCAAATCCAGCCATCTTCTGAATCCATTGGTCCACAGTCGGTAAGATATCACTCTTCCAATATTCAACAAGGCAATCAACAACCTAGCTGCTGTCACCATATACAAAATCAGTTTTGTTTCACCCAATGTAAAGTCTTTAACTATACCCAATAAGAAAAATTGTGGAGAAAATTGTATTTTTTTCTTTAAAACATTTTGCATAACCCACCAAATTTTTATCCAAAAAGCCCTCACCTTTTTGCAAGTCCACCATATATGATAATATGTAGCATCTAAACAATCACATCTCCAACATTTTGGCTGCACATTAGGGTACATACAAGACAATTTCTTGGGGTCTAAATGCCATCTATAAAACATTTTATAAAAATTTTCTCGTAAATTTTGTGACTGTGTGAACTTAACGTTCTGAACCCATATTTTTTCCCATGTTTCCATCATAACTGGTTGAGAGAAATTCTGTGCCCATTTAATCATACAATCTTTAACTAACTCATTTTCTGAATCCCTTTCTAACAAAACATTATAAACTCTCTTAATATGCATTGGACCTGTCTGCTTTATCTGTCCAACCAATTCTACTTCATATTCCATTAAACCAGTTTGTTGATCTTCTTTCCATCTCATCTGTAATTGATTGTACTGCAACCAAGTCAAAGATTTCCCTTCTTCCAACAGCATATCCAAAGTCTTCAGTCGCCACCTGCCCTCTTCAAAATAAAGTAACTCTTTATATAAGAAATCCCCGAGTGACTTAATATTTGTATTCCACATGGTATCAGCAAGATCCAGCCAGAACGGAATCTTATAATCCCAATTAATTCGGTGCTACCTCCAGACTCTCATCAAGGCATTTCTAAGTAGATGACTATTGAACACTTTATCCACTTTATTGTCATAAAATAGATATGCATGCCATCCCCAAACAAGGTCATGACTTTCTATATTCAACAGTTCAGTCTTAGTTTTCCCAAACCAATCACTTATTTGTATCAATGCAGCTGCTTCATAGTATAATCGAAGGTTTGGAAGTTTAAGACCACCTCTCTCATGAGTATCTTGCATAATTTTCAATTTCACTCTCGGTTTTTTTTCATTCCAAATAAATTTATTCACTCCTTTTTGCCATTCTAGCAGTGGTTTATCTGATTTGAGCACCAGTATCATTTGGAATAGAAAAATAAATCTAGGTAAAACATTCATCTTGACTGCTGATATTCTTCCAAGCAGTGATAACTGCAGTTTCTTCCAATTTTGCATGTCTTTTTGTATTTTTTGCCACAGAACCTCATAATTATTTTGAAACAGTTTAACATTTGAATCTGCGATTTGTACTCCTAAATATTTGACCTTTGAAACAATTTTGAAACCTGCCATTCTTTCCAGTTCCTTTTTTTTGCTCTCTGTCAAATTTTTAACAATCATTTTAGTTTTTTTCTGGTTCAGCCTAAAACCAGATACCATGCCATAATCTTCTACAATATCTTTCATCTGGATTATTGAATTCATAGGTTGTGATAGGGTAACAACCAGATCATCTGCAAATGCCTTAGTTCTATAGTCCTCTTGCCTTATAGCTATTCCAGTCAAGGAGTTTGAGTCCCATATTGCATTAAGTAAGACTTCTAAAGTTAGGATAAATAATAGTGGGGATAATGGACAACCTTGTCTGGTGCCTTTTTGTATGTTGAAATTCGATGTTAAACATCCATTAATAATAAGTTGTGCGTATTGCTCTTGATAAATTGCACCAATCGCTTATATAAACCGCTCCCCCAAATCCATTTTTTCCAAAGTCTTAATTATAAAGTTCCAATTCACTCGATCAAAGGCTTTTTCCGCATCCAAAGAAACCAGCACTGCAGAGATCTGTTTATTCTTATCTAGATAGTCCATTAAGTCTATAACTTGCCTGACATTCTCCTTCATATATCTGCCTTCAATAAATACTGCTTGATCATGATGAATTACCTTTTGGATAACTGGCATCAATCTGGTGGCTAATACTTTTGCAAAGATTTTATAATCTGTATTTAATAGAGATATTGGTCTGTAATTTTCTGGTTTCTTGAGACCTGATTCTTCTTTCGGAATCAATGAGACAAAAGCTGTTTTCCATGAGGAAGGTATCTTACCTCCTAATTGTATATTACAAAATAAGTCTTTGAGATGCTCAATCATTTCCTCTTGTAAAGTTTTATAATAAACTGCCGTTAGGCCATCCGTCCCTGGAGCTTTAGCTGTTTTTAATTGTTTTATAGCGAAACTAATCTCCTCAACTGTTATCAGTTGTTCCAAACTTTTCTTTTGAGTTGTTGAAATTTTTGAAACTCTCTTGTTTTCTAAATATTCATCTATAAAAATACTCTGTATATTATCTTTAGCATATAACTTAGTATAATATTCCAAAAAGGCTTTTTTAATTAATTCTTGTTGATAAACTTCTTTGCCAGCATATTCAGTGCTCTCAATAATTCGTGTAGATGCTTGTTTCCTCAAAGTATATGCCAACCACCTGCCCGGTTTGTTAGCATTAGTAAAAGTATTATGCTTTGCATATTGTAAATTAGTTGCCATTTGGTCTGCTATAAGCATTTGAAATTGATCCTTCAAAAGTTTTATGGCCATTTGCAATTTTCCATCTGTTGGTTTTTGTATCAGTTGTTGTTCTTTCTTTTTTATCTCACATTCCAGTTGTAGTCTCTTCTTCTGCTGATTCTGTCTATGTTTAGAGTTCATTTGAATTAGTACTCCCCGCATATAAGCTTTGCTTGCATCCCAAACTATTTCAATAGGGGTACCTTTATTCAAATTCAGTTTAAAAAACTCCTTTAAATGCTTTTTAAGTTCAATTGTATTTTTTTCATATCTAAATAAATTCTCATTTAATCTCCAGGATCTTCTTTCTCTTTTGCTCATCTCGATTTCCATCCAGACCGGACTGTGGTCAGTCAAAGTCCTAGGAAATATCTTTATTTTCTTTACTTTAGGAAGTAAGTTAGTAGTTAAGAGGAAAAAGTCTATCCTGGAAAAGGATTTGTGCCTGTCCGAGTAAAAAGTAAAGTCTAATTCATTTGGATTTCGAACTCTCCAAATATCTTGCAATTCCAAATCCTCTTTCAGCTCAAAAAAAGCTTGCGGTAATTTGATCCCTAATTTGGCCGTAGTTTTTTTTATCAATTTTAGGTTGGATTACTCCATTCCAGTCACCCATTATTATAATAGTTGAATAGTTCCATTCCAACATTTTTAAATGAAGCAACTTATAAAAGTTTTCCTGCTGCTGGTTTGGAGCATATATTCTGACCAACAAGATTGGTCCATTATCTGTAATAATTTCAATTGCAATATATTTTCCATCTTTGTCTATTTCTATAGTTTTAGCTACAAGTCTTTTATTTATATATATCACCACTCCATTCTTCTTTTCCAAATTTGAAGCAACATATTGCGTTCCCAATCTTGAATTTATCAAATATTTCTGATCTTGCAATTTTATATGAGTCTCCTGTAAGCAAATAACATCATTGTGAAATTGTTTCAAATAATGAAATATCTTCCTTCTTTTTTGTGGAGAGTTCAGTCCATTAACATTCCAAGACAAAAATTTAAGTGCCATTTGATCCTGTCTGAAGTTTTGAGAGCAATTGTTGAAGATTCTTTTCTACAGTAGTAATCTTTGGTTTAGCTCCTCCCATGACTTCAGCTTGCTGCTTCTCTTTAACTCTCTTTTCACGTTGTGGCTTGTAATATTCTTGCTGCTGTTCCTTCATTTGTTTAGACATCGCTCTAGTTATACGTTGCTCTTCCATTTTAGATGTTGTCAGTTCAAGAGCCAACACCTCCTCTGTAATAGTTTTAGACATTTCTTCCAAAGGAGAAGCTTCAAATGGTGCAAAAGGACCAACCACAACACCACCTACAGCTCCCATTGTCTCTCTTGCCTCCTTTTGCGACTGCCTTATTTTTGCTTCTGTTTCTTGATCAAACTCAGCTTGTAATTGAGCCTCCTTATCTATTGGTGAAGATGTGTGTGGAGGAGGAGAGCCCGCTTTCAAAACATTATAATAAAATTCTTCTGCTTTTGCAATAGTATTAAGGCGGTATCTCACTCCTCGCAGCCTCAATATTACACCTATTGGGGCATCCCACCTGAATTGTATATTCTGTTTTTTCAGTTCTGCCACCAAAAGTCCAAAATCCTTTCTATCTCTTAACATTTTGGGTGGCAATTCTTTAAAGACTCCAATCTCACTTCCATCAACTTGAACAGTTGTAACAAAGGAATTTTGCAAAATTTCATTTCTCACTCTTCTGTCTGTGAAGTATATCACCACACCTCTAGGCAGTTGCCTTTGGACCGCTACATGAGAATTAACTCTGTACGCCTTGTCAATCTTACACAGAACCACACCTGGTTCTACTTTCAACATAACTGCTAAAGCCTCTGCACAAATTTTCCTAAGATCTTCCCTGGTGTTCTCTTTTACACCTCTCAGTCTGATAGCATATTCCATTGATCGAAATTGCTTCATAGTAATCTCATTTTGCATTTTTTGTGTAATTTCTTCAATTTCAACCATTCTTGAATCAGAGGCTCTAAATTTAGTCTCCATCTCTGAGGCAAGATTATCCACTTTTTTATCAATCTGCAACACTACCTCAGACAGGCCTTTAGCCACTGTTTGAATATCTTGTTTAACTGCTTCATATTTCTCTTGAACAATTCCTTTGACCTCCTGCTCTGATCTTTGAATTTCTTTAATAATACGGTCATAATAGCTTTCTTCCTTTGTCTGAGTTTGCAGCTGCGCTGTTTGAGGCTGCTTCTGCTTATGAGTGGGGGAATCCCCCCCTGCTTGCTTTGTTGCCATTTTGCCTCTAGCAGATCTTCCTTTTCCACAAATTCTAACAACTTTTCCCAAAAGGTTCTCCAGATTCAATCAGGTCTAAAACAATCAATTGCTGCTTTTTTTTCTATTTTTTTTTATTTTTTGCTACTTTTCTTTTTCTTCCAGCCTGTTTTGTTACTGTTAGAATGTAACCAGATACACAGTTCAAATTACTTTCGCTTTCAGCTGCTCTTCGCTAAAAGCAAGCGCCATTTTTCCCCCACTTTCCTTTTCAGTTCCAAGTTGCTTTAATCCTCCAAATATTTCAGAAAAAAAACTTTAAATACTTGCAATTTGATAGGAAGTCCAAAGCTTTCTCTTTTACTGTTTGGTGGTGAAAAAGCTGCCGCGCTATCTTGCTCTGCGGTTTGCAGAGTTTCCCAGCTGTCCGGAGCTTCAGCGGCTTGAATAGGGAGTCCCACCCTGTTAACACCCCAGAAACGCCAAAAAACCGCTCTGGGGGTCTCACAGGGGACTCTATCTTATGCCACTGGCTCTCCTCACAACGTCCTCTTGGGTTGGAGTTTTTCGAGCCGTTTCTAGTCTCCGAAACGGCTCTTTACAGGCAGCTGGGCTGGCAGTCTTCAAAGGACCGTCAGCGATGGTCCGCGGCAACACCGGAAGTCCCAATTTAAAATTTTTACATTGATAATCCAGCCTGGCGGAACAACAAGGTCTTGAGGGCACAGCAAAATACCCGGAGGTCAGAGATCGTACGCATTTTGGGGGGCAGTTCATTCCACAGGGCTGGGGCTCCCACAGAGAAGAGACGTCTAGAGCGACGCCTAGAGCGACGGGGGCAGGCCTTAGTCCTATTGTGTGGGATGAGTTTGAGCCTGTGACTCCTGAGGAAGTGGACAAGGCTGTAGGAGAGATGAGTTCCTCCACTTGTTTGTTGGACCTGTGCTCCTCTGGCTGGTTTTGGCCAGCAGGGAGGTGACACGAGGCTGGCTCCAGGCTTTAGTTAACGCGTCCTTGAGGGAAGGGGCCTTCCCGCAACCATTAAAGGAAGCGATTGTAAGGCCCCGCCTCAAGAAGCCTTCCCTGGACCCAGCAGAATTAAAGAACTTTCGTCCTGTCTCCAACCTACCCTTTGTGGGAAAGGTTGTAGAGAAAGTGGTGGCACTTCAGCTCCTGCGGTCATTGAAGGAAACGGATTATCTGGACTCTTTTCAGTCTGGCTTCAGGCCTGGCTACAGCACGGAAACTGCTTTGGTCATGCTGATGGATGATCTCTGGCGAGCCCGAGATAGGGGTCATTCCTCCATCTTGGTGCTACTTCACCTCTCAGCGACTTTCAATACCATTGACCATGGTATCCTTCTGGGGCAACTAAGGGACTTGGGAGTGGGAGGCAGCGGGTTAACTTTGGTTCTCCTCCTATCTCTCTGGTCGATCACACTCGGTGCTGGTAGGAGGACAGGGGTTGACCCCTAGGCCCCTCGTTTGCAGGGTGACTCAGGGCTCAGTCCTCTCTCCCCTCCTATTTAACATCTACATGAGGCCGCTGGGTGAGATCATCCGACGATACGAGGTGAGGTATCAGCAATACACTGATGATACCCAGCTGTATATCTCTACCCCACGTCAATTCAGTGATGCGGTGGATGTGATGTGCCGGTGCCTGGAGGCTGTGAGGGTCTGGATGGGAGTCAACAGGCTCAGACTTAACCCAGACAAGACCGAGTGGCTGTGGGTATTGCCTCCTAAAGACTATGTTGATTGTCCATCCTTGGTTCTGGGGGGGGGGGAGAAATTGTCCCTCTCAGAACGGGTTCGCAATTTGGGTGTCCTCCTAGACTCACAGCTAAGATTAGAGCAACATCTGACAGCTGTGGCTAGGGGGACCTTTGCACAGGTTCGCCTGGTGCACTAATTGTGACCCTACTTGGATCGGGAGACTCTCCTCATGGCCACTTATGCCCTTGTCACCTCACGGTTAGATTATTGCAACACGCTCTACATGGGGCTACCCTTGAAAAGTGTTCAGAGACTACAGTTGGTCCAGAACGCAGCTGCGAGAGCTGTCGTGGGTGCATCTAGGTATACCCACATTACACCAATTCTCACCGAGCTGCACTGGCACCCTATTGGTCTCCGGATACAATTCAAGGTGTTGGTTATTATCTTTAAAGGCCTACATGGCTCAGGGCCAGGGTATCTTCGAGACCGCCTTCTACCGCATAACTCGCGATGACCAGTAAGATCCCACAGAGTTGGTCTCCTCCAGGTCCTGTCAGCTAAACAATGTCGGCTGGCAGGCCCACAGGGGAGGGCCTTCTCTGTGGCTGCCCCAGCTCTCTGGAA